>JALBZD010000569.1:0-22058 GCA_038050675.1 Globisporangium cylindrosporum | reverse complement strand
TTTGCTCTATATATTTGGGCTTTATGGCTTTCGCAACCCAAGGAAGGTGATCGATTGCCTGATACTGCTACCAGCACCTCCATGTTGCGTACTGTAGAAGAAAACAAGCAACGTCGAGGGAAATTCGAGCGTACTCTTTCCTTTTTGTGGACGGCGCACGTGAGTTGAACAAGTTGTTTGGTCCACCCTTCATACAGCAAATGCATTACTGTATGTGGTGCAAATTGTTGTTGTTGCGAGCGGAAATGGTTGGTTGGACGGCTGGCTGCCACTGCATGACAATAAACGTGTGCGTGTTGAGCAATTAGGACCTAAAACCTGGATTGTCTGCAGCATGCTTTGCTGGATGCCTATAGCGTATAGTATGTGTGCTGTCCTTGCTTGAATACAATCGCATTGATGTGCATCGCACAGAGTGCTAATTAATAGTGGACTTGGCAAAACGAACGGACGCCATTTTGCGAGCGAGCCAAAAGCCACCCATCCATCCGTTCATTTGCGATGAGTCTGATTTTAGCAATAATGAGACTGGAAGTACAGTCAACTTCGTAACTATTTTGTGTTTGGAGTGAGTGAAATTATTTGCAATACGCTGTAGTATATAATACCGGTTTATGTGCCGGTATTGAGGTACAGAAGCAGCTTGCATAAGTGCGATCTTGCTGCTTTCTGAGCTGAGTGATGATCTGCGCGACCGTCATTCACTCTGAGCACCATCTTAACTGGAGGACTTGTCTCGTGCACCTCTGCGATTTATGCTTTCATTCTTCGAATTATGTTTCCTAAATTTCTAATTACTATGTGTAATAATGCCTAAAACGTCTAATTTTGAGACTGAGAGATGAGTATTTGAAGCTCGTAAATATTATGCTTGAACCAAAAGATGCCGTCATCCACACACCCAAAGAACCTCAACCCGCATTCCCAAGACCCACAGGTTTTTCCAGCCGAATGCGAACCCAACCCACTTTCCTGTTAGTTCCCACGCGCAGTCACTCCCATACTTTAGCTTTGCTGCCAAGAGAGAGAAGAGCGGCAAAGAACAAGGAGCCGAGCCACGTCGCCTGCAAGAGAGAGCTCTGCAAGAGAGAACGAACGAACGAACGCGACCAACTAGCAATCCACATTCACATCACCATCAGCACACACTGAAGCCCCACACACACCATCCGCCTGCTCTTTGTCACAACGACCAGTGTCTGCACGACGCTGTATCCATAACCCCAAGAAGAAACAAGCTAACCAGACAGCAACCATGAACAGTGAAGACGAAGAATACCACTACAGCGACATTGAGGCGCAGGAGGAGAGCGACGACGAGCGCATCGACCAGGAGGACAACTACCGCTACGAGGACGGCAACGACGACGACGATGACGAAGAGTACCAGTACTCGGACGACAATGCGTCCGTGACGTCGGATCCGGATATGCACCAGGCAGCTGGAAAAGGCGATGCCGCAAGCTACAAAACGCGCAGCCCGCACGCCGATGAGATCTCGTCGCGACTGTCTCCGCTGGGGGCGAGCGGCTCGGCTGCGAAGAAGAAGCGCATGAACCCCGGCAGCAATAACATGCACCACGGACAGCGCAAGCAGCAGGAAGAGTACCGCGTGATCGACGAAGAAGAACTCTTCCAGGAGCAGCGCGCGCTGATCCACGAGATCGCGCAGGTGTTGGAGATCCAGCCGTCGGTCGCCGCGATCCTTCTGCGCCACTTTGGATGGAATAAAGAGAAGCTCTACGAAGGATACTACGCGGATCCCGTGAAGGCACAGGAAGACGCCGGCGTCGCGCACGTGAACACGCCTGTGCCATCTATCCCGGAAGGCAAATTGGTGAATCATTCATTATCCTGTTATTATTCATTATGATGCGAAAGCGAGAAATCATCACTGACATGTTTCCATTATCATATGATTCCTGATAGGTGGACTGCATGATTTGCTGCGATTCGTACCCTGCGAACGAGGTGTTTGGCATGGGCTGCGGCCACCTTTTCTGCCTGGTACGTGCTCTGTTATCTATCATTCATGTTGGTTGACGAGGCGGTTGAGTTCATGGGAAAATGTTGCTTCTTTTATGACGGAACAGGACTGCTGGAAGCCGTATTTGTCGCTGAAGATTGGAGAAGGGCCGCTGTGTGTGAACACGACCTGTCCAGCTCACGGGTGCAAGGAGGTACGATGCAATCCGTTCGATTGTTCCCCCAATGCCATTTTGTTGCCCAGGATTTGTTTGTCTAACTTGGAAATATGTTGACAACAACCAGGCTGTCAGTGATGAAATCTTTAAGAGACTCACGAGCGCCGATGACTTTACCAAGTACTCGCGCTACGTGCTGCGTTCGTACGTGGACATCAACAAGTGCGTCAAGTGGTGCCCGTCGCCAGGCTGTAACAAGGCGATCTCGAGCGCCGGTGGATTGTCGTCTGTGACCTGCACGTGTGGTTGCGTCTTCTGCCTGCGCTGCGGCGAAGAAGCCCACTCGCCCGTGACGTGCGAGCAGCTAGCGTCGTGGCAGGAGAAGTGCAAGAACGAGTCGGAGACTGCAAACTGGATCCTCGCGAACACGAAGAAATGCCCAAAGTGCTCAGTGCGTATCGAGAAGAACCAGGGCTGTAACCACATGACGTGCCGAAAGTGCGCCTACGAGTTTTGCTGGATCTGCATGGAGTCGTGGGTGAAGCATGGGTCAGGCACGGGCGGCTACTACAAGTGCAACCGCTACGATGGCGGCGAAGCTTCGGGCGATACGGATGCGGCGCGCGCCAAGGCGGAGCTGGACAGATACCTGCACTACTACCAGCGTTTTGCGAACCATTCGGAAGCCGGCAAGTTTGCGCAGCGCATGCGCGAAGGAACAGAGAACCGCATGATCGAGCTTCAGGCGAGCCACGGCGAATCGTCGTGGATCGATGTGCAGTTTCTGAACGCGGCAACAGAACAGCTGATCGAGTGTCGACGCGTGCTCAAGTACACGTACGTGTTTGGCTACTACTTGCCGGCGGGCAAGGAGAAGAATCTGTTTGAATACTTGCAGGAAAACTTGGAGAAGAACGCTGAGCACCTGACAGGTCTCTCGGAGGCGCCGCTAGACAAGATGAACCGATCGGAGATCATCAACTACACGCGCGTGACGGAGACGTTCTTGCGAAACTTGCTCACGGGCGTCGAGGACGGCCTGACGTCGGGCGGATCGCTGTAAGACAACAAAGTGGTGCTGCTGCTGTCGGATGATGGTGTAGGCGGTGGTCTGCGGTCTGCGCTGCTAGTTCGTGGACTCCCTCTCTCTCTCTCTCTTTCTCTCTCTCTCTCTCTACTCCCTCCCGCTTGAAGCATGAGTGATGAATGATGATGATGATGCCTTTATAGTTCCTAGTCAGTAGTTCCGATGCAGTTTGACAAGAACGGCGAGTCTCTCTAGGCCGAGAAGAAAGGAAAACACCAAGCAAAAAACAGAAAAGAAGCCCTATAATGTATGAACGAATTTCAAAATGAACATGCATCTTCGTCATTTCATGAATCTCTCGCCCGTGAGGCAAATGGATGGATGGATGAATGGTTTGACGCAATTGCTTTGCTTCATAGTTGGTTGTACATATTTGTATATTGATATGGTATATGGTGCATCGTTTCGTCAAGAGCGTTAATAGTAATTAATGGGATGTGTGTGTGTTGGTTGGTTGAGCTTGAGCTTTGGTCTTGAGATCTTCCTGGCTCCATTGCGCTAGTCTTCATTGCGCAGCACGCGCGACGCCGCAGTGATTGTCTTGCGAGCCGCGGGGTCCTTGATGCCCAGGAAGTTCAGGTCCTCCTTCTCAATGCCAGTCTACAAAAATGTCAGATCAGCAGATAACAAAGTCAGTCCAAGCTACTTTGTAGAATACCCAAAGCGTCGCTAGAACAAATTCAATCACAAGCGTACCTCACGGATGAAGTCGACGGACGAGTAGCCTTTTGCCTTGAAGGTCGATGTGTAGCGCTGCAATCCGATTTCCTTGAGCCACTGGTACACTTCGTCAGCTTCTTCCTCGGGAGTGCAGACAGACAGAAAACCGTCGCTTCCTCCTCCCTCTTGCTGCTGTTGCTGGGTAGAGACCTCATGGGCTGGTGCAGATTCAGGGCATCTCGTCTCCGGCTTCTTTCCAGAGAGTGGTGGCTTGGCGTCTTGCGTGCTTAAACTTGGCTTAAAGATCATTTCGCTGGTGCTGCTATCGTTGTTTTTCTCGCTTAAGCCGACCAGAGTCTTCTTCGTGCTCGTGGTGTAGTCGTAAGCAGTTGCTGCTGCTCCTGTTGGTTGGCCATTTGCGAAGTCAATCGCCTGGTTGATCAACTCCATCCACTTCTCCAGCTCGTCCTTCGATTGCGCTTGCAGCTCGCGCTTGATCTTCCAGCTGCCGTTGATGATGTTGAAGCAGAGCTCAGGCATCTCCATGGTCTTCCAGATGCGGCAGTCGCGCAGCGCAAGCGTCGAGAGCGTTGATGCGCTGTGTGTCGAATCACGTCGCTTCGTGTTGTCGACGGGTGCTGCCACAGAAGAAGACGAAGACGAAGTCGTAACGTCGTCACTGGAGTGGAGTTGGTCGCCGTCCAAGATGAACCATTTCGGAGACCAGGCGCGAGTGCCTCTCCGATTTCGCTTTAGGACCACGCCTGCGTGGCTCGGAGGCGGCGGCGTGGGCAACAGCCGCTCGTCTGGATGGAACTCGAGCTCCATTTCGTCTATTGCCACTTTGATAAGAGCGTCAACCTGCGCTTCGACCTCTTCTCCGAACGGATGCTCCACATCCTCAGACGAGAACACGCCGCTGTGGTCGGCTTCATCCGACTCCAGGTCCAGGGTATCATCTCGACGACGACCACCGCAGAGTTTACCGTACGACGAGCCGTCATCTCCTTCCTCGTCATCGTCATCGTCATCTTCATCGTCGCTATAGTTGCCGTCGTCGTCTTCCTCCATCTGAGGCTCGCACTCGTTCACATCGTCCTTCACCATGGGCGTGAACGGACGGAGCTCCACGATAGCTGAGCTGCAGCTGCTGCTATCACTCTTGTCAGTGACGTCAAGGAGCTGCTTCTGCTCCAGCAGGTCCTTCAGAGTACTGACAACCGCATCCGCACTCGGTCGCTCGGAAGGCTCAAAAGACACGCACTGCTCCGCCAAACGCGCAAATGCCGGAGGACAGGACGTCGGTAGCGCGTCGTGGAACTCGGGCGTGCAAACACGGAACTTGTGCTGAGGCAACCGCTGCAAGAAGCCGTCCTGGTTGGCCACGCGGCAGCAGAGCAACTCCATGAGCACGACGCCAAAGCTGAAGATGTCGACGCTCTCGTTGTAGTCCTCGTCGAGGAACATCTCCGGGGCCATGTATGCGTCCGTGCCGCAGTACGACTTGCGGCGCGCCTTGCCGAGCGTCTCATCCTCTTCGTCGCGCTGCGTCGTGGTCTTCATGTCCATCGCAAAGCCAAAGTCGCACAGCTTGGCGCGGTACTGGTCGTCAAGCTGTGCCAATACAATCAGCACAAGTGCATGACATACAGAGCATTAGCTTGCGTTGCATCAGCGAAAATATAATAGCAATACTGTAGCATTGTGTACCATACCAGAATGTTGGAGCTCTTGATATCACGGTGAATGACCTGCTGTGAGTGCAAGAACGCGATGCCCATGGCCGCGTCGAGTGCGATGAGCGCCATTCGGCGCCAGCCGATGTGCGGCACCGTGCCTTTGCGGATGGCCTTGAGCAGTAAGTCGATGTCGCCGTTGTTCGAGTGCTCGCTCAGGATCCAGACCTGCTTGGCCTTGCGGTGGTCGCACGCGCCGATGAACTCGAGCAGCTGCGGGTGCTGCAGCTTCTGCAGGATCTGTACCTCCTTGAGCACGTACGGCGGGATGCAGCCGTCCGCGTCCTTGGGCTGGCACTTGACGGCCACGCGCTTCTTGCCCAGCTCGCCGGCGAATACCACGGAGAACGCGCCCTTGCCGATCTCGCGCCCGATCTTGATCTGCTGCGGCTCGAGCGCGAACAGGCATTCGGGCGTCGAGCTGCGCGAGTCATCTCCACGCTGGTTGGCCGACATCGCACAATGCACAGCAACAATACAATGCTTGTTTTGCTGGGACTTGTTGGGATCTGTTTGACTTGTTTGCTAAACACACACGCAAGAAAGCAAAACAAGCAAGTGTTGTTTGTTTGTTTGTTGAGAGGCGATCCGTTGGTCTTTTGCTGGTTGTTTCTAAAAAGATGAGGAAAATGGCTTCACTGATGGTGAGCGCAAGAAGACGACGAATGAGAGGGAACGAGCACGTACTGACTGGCTGTTGCGGGAGATTCGACGGCGCCACTGCGAGATTGATACCACGTGTAGAGAGCGGACCAGCTGCCACTCCGGCGCTATTGCTTGTTTGCGCCTGCTTGCTTGTCTGTTGATTTGTTTTGCGCTTGTTTTGGTTGCTGGTTTTGCTTGGAGGCCGCACCTGCGAGAGAGCCGATGATGCGCAAATGCAGGCGGTTCGTTGACTTTGTCTGGTGCAAGAGAGGAGCAACGGCGCTAAAAACAGCTGCACATTCCGCCCTTGCGCGAAAACAACTTGCGTTCCGTATGCGGCCAAGAATAGCCCCAAGAACACACATACAACAAACAACAACTTGCATACAACCGCTGTTGATGTTGTTGTGGCTATGTTTAGTAGCAGCAGCAGTTGGCCTGCTATTCTTGGGCATCTTGCTGTTCTGGAACTGGATGGAAATGCGCCTTTGAAAAACAAAAAAAGCGAAACGAATCCCAAAAAGGCGTTGTCTCTTCTGATTCTCACCGTACTCAGAAAAAAGCCAACTTCAATATTTCGGCGTGTGGGGTTGTTGTACCACACGAGACACAATAAAAATAAATCAGATTGTTTTGCACATAGTACTTCGTACTAATGCACCCTCTCGCTTATGTCCCTGGCACGCCTCCGTGGCCTATCCGCGCGGCCACCACTGCGCGCAGCGTTGGCATGTACTCGGCGATGATGCCCGAGATGTTGAACGTGACGTGGTTGAGCATCTGCGGGTTGCTGTCGCCGAGCGCGCGGTACTCCTCGTAGTTGATGAAGCCGTCCTTGTCCGTGTCCACGTCATCCATAGTCTTGGCCACGATCGTGTCGAGACAGTCCTTTGGGATGTTGATGCTGTTCTCCTGGATGCACGCCTCGAGCATGCTCAGCAACTCCTGCTTGGACAGCTTGTTGTCGCGATCAAAGTCCAAGATGTCGAACGAGACTGTGGCATTAAGGCACATTGACGCATACAACAAACGCATACTGGATAAGTGAGCTGCTCAGATGAAGAGCTACACAGACAGAATGACAACCAGACCTACACCGCATCTTCTCCTCGGTCGACGCCTTGGACGACAGGACCGACACGCTCTGCAGAAACTCGCTGAAGCTGATGCACGAGTCGCCGTTCACGTCAAAGAGCTGGAAGATGCGGTCCACGTAGAGCGACTCTTTCGCTGTGAAACCGAGCGCGGTCTGGAAGTCGCTCTGGTCGATCAGGCCGTCGTCGCGTGCCGCGGAGGAGATGAGGTCGTAGTGCACGCTCAGCGCGACCACTTCTTCAGAAGTAAAGTGGGTCGACGAGGCGAATTGCTGCACTTGCTCATCGCTAAGCTTGCATGCGAGCTGTACTGCTGGACTACTGGCTTCAGCGTATGCAGCAACCGCCGCTCCCAGTTCCTCGCGCGCAGTGGACGCCGCTGCTCCCATGGTCCTTTATAGCTTCTACTGCCGGTAATACAGTGAGAGAGCAGCAAGTTGACTATTTGATACAGGTAGCTGTGTGCCCGTTCCAGTTTGTCTGCCTATTGAGAGTGACAGACAGCTATTGATCGCATGTGCTCATAATGCAGTCCATCATTTCCAACAACTCGTCCGTTTCGATTCGATTCGACCGCACCCTTTCAGGTCCCATGGCTAATACTTCTGTGGCTCGTAGTACACCTCCAATGTTAATTATGGTATTCTGTGGCTCCCAGTATTTTTTACCAGCTCATGTGTCCCACGCTATCGACTGGTTAAAGTGGCCCACCTTGTTTATGTGTTCATATCCATATAATGTGGCCCACACTACTTACTCTGGAATGGTGGTCCTCGCTGGCTGTGGCTGGCAGTGGTTGGGCATATTCGGCTTGATCCTCCTCACGCGAGCGACCTGGAATAGCGAGAGATGATGGCGATCCGCGCGCTCCTGTCTGCGCGTGCGTCGCGCCACGCCGCCCAGGCGGCCACGCAGCGCTTCGCCGCTGTGTCCCACCTGCAGCAGAGTGCGATCGCGCGCGCTGCGTTCTCTACCAGCAACAGCGACGACGAAGTGGTCGTGGCGCCAGTCGTCGAAGAGAACGGCGTCATTGCCTCGATCCCGATCGCGCAGGTGAGCTGTTGAGCACGCTGCAGACAGTGGCTTCATGCTCGTCTAGTGTTTATATGTTTTTGCTCATGTGGACTGTGGTTTGTATGGGAACTATGTAGGCGACTGCGGACGACCGCCTCAAGTTCTTTGCACTGGTGAAGGAGACGCAGGACAAGGTCCTCCCGGAAGGCATCAGCAAGCACATGGAGAACACGTTCGACCTGATCGGCCACCGCCACGTGATGCTGCGCGACAACACGCTCAAGATCATATCGGCCATGCAGGATTGGGAGAACAGCAAGAAGGACACGCCGGCGTTCGTGATCGACGGCGAGCGCGGCTCGGGCAAGAGCTTTGCGCTGCAGCAGATCGTGCAGTTCGCGCGCGAGAGCAACTGGCTCGTGCTCTACGTGCCGAACGCGCGCGCGTGGTGCGTTGAGGCGCCGTACGTGATGAAGTCGCCCGTGGATGAGTCCAAGTTCGACATCGACGTGTTCGGCGTCGACCTGCTCGAGAAGTTCCTGCACTGCCACGGCGCGCAGCTGAGCGAGATCCCGCTGCGTGGCAGCTACGGCGACCGGTACTACCCGGCGTCGTTCCGCGCCAAGCCAAAGAGCACGTCGGAGTACGACGCGTCGACGCTGACACTCCGCGACCTGGTCGAGAACGGCATCAAGGACGAGGAGCTCGCGTGCACGGCGGTCGTGGACCTGCGCGCCGAGCTGGCGCAGGTGACCGAGTTCCCGGTGCTAATCGCCGTGGACGAGTACAACACGTGGTTCGAGAAGACGGTATTCGGCTTTGAAGGCAAGGAGGTGTTCCCGTCGGACATCACGGTCATCGACGCGCTCAAGGACATTGGCGCCGACGGAATCGCCGAGGACCGCAAGCTCGCGAACGGGCTCTTCATCGCGGCCGTGACAGAGAACTACCCGTCGCGCTTCGAGTTCAAGAAGCAGGTGAACTACCGTGCGCTGCGCACGACCATGCGCACGTACACGCAGGAGGAGCTCGAGCGCGTGGTGGCGTATTATAACCAGGTGTCGTTTCTGCACGACAAGCCGTCGGCGTCTGAGCTCGCGTACTTCCGCCTGATGACCAAGGCGCTGCCGCTGCACGTGCTTGACCGCGCGTCCTTCTCGTAGATTGGGATGCGAGTTAGTGGTTCTTTTTTAGAGGAGGTAATGAGCAAATGGATGAGCAAAAGAACAAAAGATCAAATGGATGATGATCCCCCAACGGGACTCGGTTGCCTCCCTTCCGCTTCATTATAATGTCACGCGCTCACAAATCAAGATATTCCCATACAAGCTTCAATACAAATTCTAACTAGAATTTTGGCCAAAACGGATTCTGACGAAATCAAGTCATAATTATTAACAGCAACACGTATCAACGCAAAAACCCACCAAAAATCAAAAAGATCAGCATGGAGCTCCAGGAAGAGCTCTTCTGCGAGGACGGCTTCGACTGCTACGCGTGGGCGGAGGAGGCGCTGATCGAGCGCAGCGGGCGCGTGGGCGACCTGGCGCAGCTGGTGCCGCAGCTGGCGCTGCTCTCGCAGTCGCTCTCCAAGTCGATCCACGGTACGCTGCACCAGCTCGCAGTCACGGCGCCGCAGCTACAGACCCAGCTGGACGCGCTGCAGACCGCCACCACGCCGCTGCGACAGCAACTGGACGCGGTCGTCGCACATGTAGGAGAAGGGAGCGGCGACGCGAACGCGAACACGGCGTCCTGGTCCTCGTCGCACCGCAAGAAAGAGGAGGAGCGCGCGCTCGAGCACCTCGTGACGCTGCACGACGCCAAGCAGCGGCTGCAGGCATGCTCGCAGGCGCTCGTCGAGGCCGCCAAGTGGGAGAAGAACGTGCGCGTCTGCTTCACCGCTGTCGACGAGATCGCGTCGGGCGTCGATGCTACGACTACAACCACCAGCAGCAGCATCAATGGCGCAAACGAAGGCAAGGATGGTGAGCACGGCTCGCTCCCTCTGGCGGACCGCGTGTGCGAGATGCGCAAGAGCCTCGAGGTGCTGGGCGACCTGCCCGGCGCGGACGATCGCCACAGCACCATGCGCTCGCTGTGTACGCATATCGAATCCAAGCTCACGCCCATGCTGCTCGAGCATCTGCGTGAGCCCCACCTGCCTGTACCAAAGATCCAGCGCTGCCTCGAGATCTTCACGAGCGTCGACCGGGCCGAGATCGTGCAGGAAGAGTACTGCAAGTGTCGCCCCGGTCATGTGCACCGCTACTGGTACACTTTCAACCCAGAAGAGCAAGAGTTTGCGGCCTGGCTGGAAGGGTTTTACGCGGAGGTGCTGACGATGCTGCAGCGCGAGAGCCAGCACATTCACGAGATCTTTGGGAGATCCAAGCACAAGAGCCTCGAGAACGTGCTCATCGCGCTGCTGGACAACACTTTCGCGAGCCTGCGCGTGTCGTTTGAGGACCGACTGAAGCAGAACTTTAAGATGGCAAGGCTACTGCGCGCGTTCCAATTATCGTCGGCGTTTGCAGTGCAGGTGGCGCAGCTCTTCCGAGCACTTGGCGAGCTGAACGCCAGTGAGAGTAGTAGCACTTCGCTGGACGTCGTGGGCAGCAACATCCTCAGCAGCATCTTCGACGCGTACCGTCCGTTTTTCAGCGAGTACTCGCAATACGCGAGCACCGCGTTGTCAGACGAGTTGTCGAAACTCGTGCCAAAATTCACCACCACCGCCGCCAGTACAGTTGCACCTATAAAGAAGGCCATTGACGTTGATGACGAAGATGGCTTTGAATTCGAAGTCGGTGGAAGTGAAGAAGGGTCACTGGAAGAGTTTGCGCAGCGGTTCGAAGACGTGTCGAATGAGGTCTGGGCGCTCGTGGACGAGAGCATAAAGCACTGCTACGAGTTCAGCGCCGGCGCGGCGTTCCCAGAAGCGATCGTCGCGGTGACCAACGCGGTGCAGCAGTTTGCGAGAGCGCTGAGCGCGACGATTCCGTCGATTCGACAGTTTTGCAACATTGTCGTCGCGAGTGAAACCCGTGGTGTTAGTACTTCGTCAGATCATTTTAGGGTTGCCAGCGCCGCCGCCGCACCGGACTGGAGCAAGTTTCACGCCGCGCTCGCGCTTCTCAAGGCGTGCGGCGCGTTCGAGAGCGACCTGTGCGCCATGGAGATCCGGGTGCGTGCGCGCGTGCAGGAGCAGTTGAGCCGCTTTCTCGACGGCGAGTACTACGCGGATCGCCAGTCGTCTTCTCCGCGCAGTAGCCGAAAGAAGGAGAAGGGCGGTGGCAGTAACGGACGCTCGCTCGCGGGTCTTCTTGCCGCAGATGGGAACAACGCCCAGGTCGCGGCTATAGTCGTGAAGACGTGGTTGCACGATGACGCGTCGCGCAACAGCCAGTTTCTCCAGTTTGCGCACGAGTACCACCGATCGAACGCGTCGTTCGATGCGTCAACACTATCGAGAGCTGTGGTGAGTGCAGCAGCTAGAGTGGTATGCTTTTTATTTTGTTAATTTGCTCCATGGATGCCCATGTGCTTGTGTTCTGTGAATGTAGCTCTTCGAAGAAGCGCAGCTGTGCTTGCGCGAGTGGACGGACGCCGTGCAGCTGCTGACTTTCGACACAGTCTTTCTCCCGATCTCGCGCTTGCTGGAGAAGGTTCCCACCAACGAGGTACAAAACATACTCAGCCTAGCTTCCAAGGTATGTTATCGTCCTCGCTAACACCTGCCTTGTCTATATGAATGCGGTGGTGTTTGCAGAGCTGGATCAAGATCCCGGATGCGTTTTTGGGTGACCTGCCTTCGTTTAGTACGCTGCCTCAGGAGTACATCACGACGGTCGCAGACTTACTGCTCTCGCTGCTTCCACAGCTTGAGCAATTTGCCGAGAGCAGCAGTCTGCAGAGAGCACTGGTCGCGTCAAGAGGAGCGCAGCAAGTGTGTGTACTGGCGCTTTGGAGTCGTCTCGGCTCGCTTCTGCGTCTCTCGGAGCAGGAAATCGAGGCGTGCATGTTCATTTTCGCTCCTGAAGGTTCAGATACTGTGAATGGTGAGCAGGGGGTACCAGTAGAAGACAGAGGAGATGCAAGCTCGCCATCCTCGGCTGCGAACGAGTTTGTCGATCTGTGGACGAGCGTGGTCGCGAGCGGTACTCTCGCGGCGCTGTTGAGCGCGATGTGCGCGATCCCAGCGCTCTCGGACCTCGGCGCGCGGCAGCTCAGCGCCGACTTGAGCTACTTCCACAACGTGCTCAGCGCCGTGAGCGGCGACCAGAATTTTATCGTCGACGACCTGCGCCACTCGCTCGAGCTCTCGAGCGACGAGCACGCGCAGCACGCGGAGCAACTGCGTGAAGAGCATGAGCTCGATTCGAGCCAGGTGCTCGCAAAGATCAACGAGAGTCTCGTGGGCAAGCGTGTCAAGGCTGCTTCTACAAGTGTGAATACAATGATGGGGGCTGCAGCCAAAACAACAGCAACAGGTCAGTTCTATTAGTTTGTTTCGATACCGAAATCAGTGGCGGTGGTGGCATGAGTGAGTTGAGTGCAAATGGATACATTGTTTGGTACAGCATGGCTACACTTTTTCCAGTTCAGTGTCCAGCAAGTCAAATAGAAAATAAAGAACTACGATATCCCCCACCATCCACCTAACATAGTCAGTCAAAACTATTGGATGTCACTGTCACTTTTCGTGTTCGAGCCGGAGCTCGACGTCGACCGGAACGAGAAGAAGCGGCGCTGTTTCGTGAGCACGCGCCAGACCATCGACGGGTGCTTCCGCAACGTCTTGTTCTTGCTGATGAGCGGCGACGACGTGTCGCTGTTGTTGAAGCTCCCGTTCACGCCTCTCCGTGTAAACGCCTCGATCTCGTCGCTCGCCATGCGCATGAACCCATCAGCGCTCGGCATCTCGTCGTCCACGCCATCCAGCGCCGCCTGCACGTTGCCCGTCGTCGAGATAAAAGACGGGCGCTCGCTCATGTCCGAGTCGTCCTCTCCGTACTCCTCTTCAACGGGCAGAAACTGGTCTCGATCTTCGCCCTTGGAACTCTTACTGTTGCTATTACTACGGCTCTGAGGGTTCTTCTCATGAACGACTGGACGCACGCGGTCCTGGAGAGAATATGAATAGGCTGCGCTCGAGACGCGGCGGCGCCGAGACACGGACGCACACTCATCGGCGTACGCTGCCGCAAACGCGCGGTGCTCATCGACCTGCTCAGCGCTCCAGCTGATGCTCGGCGCGACGCTCTCCAAGATCCACGGGTGCGCGCTCACTTGTTCGATCGTCAGCGCCTCGTCCGGGTCTTTCACGAGCAACCGCTGCAGTAGATCCCTGGCTGCGCGACTGATGCACGCACCGTCATCAGGGAATCTCAGCTTGTCGTTCAGCACGCTCTGTGTCGTGCGTTCGAGCGAGTCCTCGCCGTCGAACGGGAATGATGCGCAGAGCATCGCGTACATCGTCACGCCCAGCGCCCATGTGTCGATCTGCTGCGCCTCCCGCCAGTTCTGGAGCGTGTCGTCTCTCCGGTGCAGCACGAACGGCGGCAGGAACTTGATGTTGTGCGCGTCGTCCCACAGAAAGTGTTCCTGCTGTGATTGCTGTTGTTTGCTCAATTTCCTTCTGATACTGCTAATATTGAAGGAGCTAGTGCGGCTCTTGAGCGTGAAGCCACCCGTGTTCCACATCGCCGCGCGTCCAAAGTCAGCGAGCACCACGCGCGCGTCGGGCTCCGTGTCGCTGTAGAGGATGTGCTCCGGACGCACTTCACCATGGATCACCTCACGCGCGTGCAGGAAGCGCAGTCCGTCGACGACGCTCGCGAGCACGCGGCTGACCTCGGCCTCGCTGAACGTGTAGGCGGCAACGGCACTCGCGCGATGGGTCGGTGTGGTTGGCATCTTTGCGAGGGCGTCCGCCGCGTGGATGCGGTTCATCACCTCGCCGCCACGAGCCAACTCGAACGCGATCTCAAACTGCGTCGTCACGAAACAAAGGTTAGATAGAATATAGATCAGTATGCGGTATAGGGAGGGGCTTCAGTATCAGCAGTTATAAAGAATTAACGGGTAGGCGGTCAGACGCACCGTCGTGCTGGACGAGTACACGCCGTGGAGCGTGAGCAGGTTCGGGTGCTCGCGGCACATGGTGAGGATGCGGATCTCGCGGCGCAGTCGGCGGCGCGTCTCCTGGTTCACGAGCATCTTCTTGCGGAACACCTTGAGCGCCACAAGGTCCTGCGTGCCGCGGTGGCGCGCCGTGTATATACCAGGCGGCGGTGACTCGCGCTCCGCCGATAGAGCGCCGCGGTCGCTGCTCCCAGGCGTCAGTGGAGCGGCCGCCATGGACAAGCAGGACGCGCGCTCGACCATGAGTGGCCGCAGGTCGTCGTAGAGGTGCGCGCGCGTCTCATGCAGCGGCAGCACGTCCGAGCAGCAGGACGCGCCTGCACACACGCCCCACCACCACATATCTGCGCAGTATCGCTTGGTGCTGGTCTTGCTGATCTTCTCCGCCCTGATATCAAGCAAGGCGCGCGTGGCTGTTTACGCCGCGAGTGGGAATGGCAATGGATAATGCCATGCGATTGCAGAAGAGCATGAGAAAATGGCTTTGCTTGGCCTCTTTTCGTCACGTTGATTTTCGTTCGCACCTAAAGTCTCTTCAAGTGCATATGCCATTACGAAGGTTTACACGATGTATATTTTAACCAATCAAGAAAGCGGAGAAGCTGGTATTTTAGCGAATCATATGGATAATGGCAATGAAGGCACATTCCGATACTGTACACATGCACTCAGAAATACTGGAAATACTGGAAGCAGGATGTCGATGCACCCGCAGCGGCACCTGGAGCGCCTGCGCCGCGGCGAATGCATCGAACTGAACGCTGTGCTGGCGCTCTGCGAGCGCATGAAGGACCTGCTGGTGGAGGACGATAACGTGGTGAGCGTGGCGTCGCCCGTTACGATCTGTGGCGACATTCACGGCCAGTTCCACGACCTGTTGGAGCTCTTCAAGCTCGGCGGCCAAGCGCCAGACACCAACTACATCTTCCTCGGCGACTTTGTGGACCGCGGCGCCATGAGCGTCGAGACCATCACGATGCTCTGCGTGCTCAAGATCTGCTACCCGGAGCGCGTGACACTGCTACGCGGCAACCACGAGTCGCGCCAGACCACGCAGGTCTACGGCTTCCAGATGGAGTGCATGAAGAAGTACGACGGCGACGCGCGCGTCTACAAGGCGTTCACCGACATGTTTGATTTCTTGCCGCTCGGTGCGATCGTGGACCAGCGGCTGCTGTGCCTGCACGGCGGCCTGAGCCCGACGATCCACCACGTCGACCAGCTGCGCATGATCAACCGCTTCATGGAGATCCCGCCCGACGGCCCGTTCGCCGACATTGTCTGGTCCGACCCGGACCCGAAGAACCTCGGTTTCCACATCGTACGTTTTGTCCGCCTGCATAGTATGCATGGTTATGCGAATGCTTGTGGGTGGCTAATTGTCATACTAATGCTGCTGTCCCCCATTCATGTATATGTTCCCCCCTCCCTCGCCCTCTCTCGCCAGTCCCCGCGCGGCGCCGGCTACATTTTCGGCGAAGACGTGGTGGAGAAGTTCCTGCACCTGAACAAACTCGGACACATCAGCCGCGCGCACCAGCTCTGCATGGAGGGCTACCAGGAGCTCTTCCGCAACACGTTCTCGACCGTCTGGAGCGCCCCCAACTACTGCCATCGCTTCGGCAACCTCGCCGCCGTCATGGCAATCGACGAGAACCTGCAGGTGTGTTGCGTATGTTTCTATTCTATTCGTCATCCATGTTCATCTGCAATGCCTCACTGGGAAACACTCACAGAATTGTTGTATTTTGTGTGTGTATATGCTTGGCTCTCTCCTGAATTCCATTCGATGCACGACGCAGCGGTCGTTCAAGATCTTCAAAGAGGCAACGTCCTCGCAGAACGTCGGTGTGCTGGATAAGCCGTCGTCGTCCTCCGATGTGATCGACGCAGGCTACTTCACCTAGTAGTTTGCATCAAATCCATATTCTGTCCATGTGCCCATGCGCCGTATATGTCTTTGTAAAAACAAATCCGAAACATTGTTGAGGAGGGAAACGATCTATCTAGCACTAAGCGTGCTTACGTTAGTTGTGTCGCGACCGCTTCTTCTCCTTGCGTGCCTTGGAGCGCATCTTGTGCTGCTGCTTGGCCACCTCGTACTCTTCGCTCAGCTGCTCGACGGTCTTCTGGCGCACGCGCTTCATCTTGGTCTTGACAAACTTGTCGATCTCCATCGCGTCGTAGTACACGAGCGACTGCGGGTGGTTGTACAGCTGCGCGTTCGCGACCATGAGCTTGAAGTCGTCCTCGAACTGCGCGTGCGAGCCGTACACGTGTCTGTCGATGCGCTGCTTGATCGTCGCGAGATCCATCGGGGTCTTCACGATCGTGTAGTAGTCCGGGTAGTCGAGCGCCGAGGGCTTTTCCAGGTACAGCTCGGAGCGCAGTCGTCCCGTTCCGTCCGTCAGCTTCACCACGCCGTCGTAAACTTTGCGGTAAAAGTAACAGAGCGTCTTGCGCAATGTCTTGGTCTCTTCATCTAGGTCGTCGTTGTCGACGTCATCGTACACGCCCGCAGCATCTTCGTCTTCGCCCGCTTTCGTCTCTTCGTCAATGTCGTCGTCCTCGTCATTGCCGGACGTCGCAAAAGAGTCGCGCTTCCGCTTCAAAGCTACCACCACATCAGAGGACTTGCGCTTACCACCAGCCCTGGCACTCGCTGCCGCTTCCTTCTTCTTCTCTTCGTCAATGCCGTCTTCGCACATTTTCACAAACTCCGAGTCTGTGAACTCGTCGCGATACGAGATCTCCTTGCGCTTGCGGCCCTTCCCTTCCGTCTCCTCCATGCCAAAGTTCCAGCTGTTCTTGTCGTGCTTGCCGCTCGCAATGTCGTTCTCCATCTCGGCGTTCGCCTCGCTGAGCCACTCGGGGACGTCCTTCTCGATCATCAACCGACTGCGCGGGACAAGAGGTACTTTCATGCGCTTGCAGTGGTCGGCCCACTCTTTCTCTTCGCGTTTCTCGCGCTCGGCATCTAGTTTCTGGTATAGCGCCAGCTCTTCTTCTGTGAGCGCCATCATTTCGTTGATCTCGTCGTCAACGAGCACGGCCGCCGTGTCGTCTTCACCGTTTCCATTCGCAGCATTCGCGGCCTCCTCCGACTCCATCTTGATCAAACTTTCCAACAGCGCACGACGCTCGGCTTCTTTCGAGCGGTTGTTGAACTTGCCAGCCTCCACGACCAAGTTGTTCATGTTCATCTTGTCAGTTGCACGCGATAAGATTTTCTCCTCCACTGGACTGTTCGTCACGAGACGGAAGACGCGTACTTCGTTCTTCTGGCCAATACGATGCGCACGATCCTGCGCCTGCGCGTCCATCGCTGGGTTCCAATCACTGTCGAAGATGATGACTGTGTCTGCGGTCGCCAAGTTCAACCCCAGTCCACCAGCGCGCGTACTCAGCAAGAAGATGAAGAACGGCGAGTCCGGCGCGTTGAACATGAACATGCGCTGCTCACGCTCGTCCGCACTCGTGGACCCGTCCAGGCGTAAGTAGCGGAAGCCGCGGTAGTTGAAGTAGTCTTCCAATACGTGCATGAGCTGCGTCATCTGACTAAACATCAGCACGCGATGACCCGCAGCCTTGAGCTTCGGCAGCATGCGATCCAAGAGCTCGAACTTTCCCGACGAACGCACGATGTCAAAGTCGATTGGGTACCCGTTCACTTGGAACAAGTACGGGTGGTTGCACACTTTTCGTAACTGCATGAGCACGTTCGAAAGACCCTTTGACGTGTACTTGGTCTTCCCCTTCTTCTGCCCATCGTCACCGGTGGTCTCCATCAACAGCGCACCGCCTTCCTGAATTCGACGGTACAAAATCTTCTGCCAGCCCGACAGATCGCACTTGAGTACGCGCTCCACCTTGTCTGGCAGCTGGTCCAGCACCGAGCTCTTGACGCGACGCAGAAGGAACGGACGAAGCACTTGGTGCAGGCGATTGATGATGAGCATGCGCTCTTCGTCCGATAGCTCGTTCGTTTCACCGCTTCCAGAAAACTGCGAGAATGGTTTGCTGAACCACTGCTCGAACGTGTCGACCGACTCGAAGATTGTCGGCAGCAAGAAGTTCAGCAGAGCCCACAACTCAGGCAAACTGTTCTGCAGCGGGGTACCGGTCAGCAGCAGACGGTTGCGCGATGTGTAGAGCGATCCGAGCGTCATCGCGAATTTACTTTGTGCATTCTTCATGCGATGACCTTCGTCGACAATGATGTACTGCCAGTCGTACTTTCGCAGCACGTGCTTGTCCTTCATGATGTACTCGTACGTGGTCAACAACACGTTGAACTGGCAGCTCGCCATCTCCTGTCGGAAGAGGTCTTTACGAACTTGAGGAGGGCCCTTGTAGACCACGAGCACAAGGTCTGGTGCCCACTTCTTGAACTCATTCACCCAGTTCGACAGCGTCGACAGCGGCACGACGACCAAGAACGGACCGTGGTTGTGCTTCACTTCCGTGACGTACGTCAGCAGCGAAATGGACTGAATGGTCTTGCCCAAACCCATTTCATCCGCCAGAATACCGTTCAAGTGGTTGTCATACAGAGACACCATCCACTGCAGACCTCGCAACTGGTATTCTTTCAGATCGCCACCCACGAGCATCATCGGCTGACGAGGCAGCTCGCCCTTGGACGCAATCTCGAGGTAGTTCAGATCTTCGTCGTCCTCGTTTTCGGCTCCTTCACCTTCGCCCTTTGCTGGCTGCGGCGACAACTCCTCAACGTTGTGCTTGCGCTTGTGTTCACGCACGAGCTTGCGAATGCTGTCGAGGTAGCTGTTCGTTTGCCCCAGCAAGTACGTCAGACGCTCGTTCTTCGCTTCCGCAACCAATTTCCCGTACGCCTCCATATCGTTCGCCTTAAGCGCCTTGAGACGAAGCTTCTCTTGGCGATCTTCTTCGCGTTCTGCTTTCGATATTTTCTGGTCCACGAACGCCTTTGCCGCTTTCGATGACTTCGAGATCTGCGCCTTGACGTTCTTGTGGAACGCGAAGAAGTCTCGCGAGTGGTTCATAACCGCTTTCAAGTAGAGCTGGTGGTCGGCTCGTCGCTTCTTCTCCAGCGCAACCGACTTCTTGCGCTTCTCTTTCTCTTCGCTTTGCAGCTCCACACGAGACACTGGTCGGCGTCGACGGAACGACTTGCGGTCAATCGCGGACGGCTCACCGAGTAGCGCGAGCTGCTTCGTGTACGTTCTCGACACGCGGTTGCGCAGCTTCTGCTGCAAGAGCACGCACCGCAAGTCTCGGAGCGTCTGCTGTTCGAGAGCAGTGAGGTTGCCAGCATTCGCTTCCATTTTCTCCAGACTCGATGTGAGAAACTGCTGAAGCGTGTGCATGTACCGAAGCTTGATCGTGACATCATTGATGCCGACCCACGGAGAGCTCAGATTGTACGGACCGAACGCTGTCGCCACTTTGGCTTCAATGTCAATCAAGTCGCCATCAAAGCATTCCGGACCCAGGTACAGCAAGTTGCGAGATTCGCGCGTCCAGTTGGGCTTGCGCTGCGTGATTTCCAGAATTGGTGGCTCTGGAGGGGGCAACTTCGCTGCTGCTTTCTGCTGCTTCGCATGGTTCTGCTGTTGCTGCTGCTGGTGAGATGCTGCACTCATCGCTCCGTTCATAGACCCATTAGGAGTTGACCCAGTAGGAGCTGACCCAGCAAGAGGGTTGCCTACTCCGCCCTTCTTGCCCGTGCCTGCAACCGCCTCGTCCATGGAGTGACAAAGCGCCTTGTACGCGCGGATCTGGTTGTGCAGGTGCTCGAGCTGCTTCTCCGTGAAGATCAGCTGCGCCGTGGGGCTCTGGTGAAGAGTGAGCGCCTGCTGCTGCGGGGATTGACGCACCACCTCTTTATCGCTCAAGAAAGGGTTCGCGGCGATGTCCAGCGCCGGAGAGGCCGTAGCAGTCTGGCGAGCTTGGGCTTGTGCCTGGGCCTGAGCCGCCTGAACTTGAGCTTGAGCTGCCTGGGCTTGCACCTGGCGCTGACGCTGGTAGAGAAGCTGCTGTTGCTGCTGCTGTTGTTGTTGTTGACGCTGCAACTGCTGCTGGAGCTGCTGCTGCTGAAGGTTTTGCTGTGTGCCATAGTTCGCCCCCGCTTGACCTACAAAGCAGTAAGCAGCAACAAAAAGAAATTACGATCTGGCCTTAAACCCGACGATCCACACAGACCACCATAGATCAATCAACACTTGGTTGGACTCACCTCCAGGTAGCTGTTGCACCGCTAGCTGACCAGGCGCTGCCGGCGTCTGTTGCTGCGACTGCAGACTGTTCGCATCAGTACCACCAGCAACACCACCACCTTGCTGTTGCTTTTGCTGTTGTTCTTGTCGTCGCTGATGGTACTGGCGCAGGAGCGACACGATCTGCGCGTACTTGGGGTGGTTTGTCTGGTTCACGCGCTGCATGCGGAGCGCGGCGTCCATCAGTTTCTTCACGTCGGCGGGCGTCAGCTGCACCATCTTCCCCGCTGCAGGAGCCGGACACGGTGTCCCCGCCGTAGCAACCGCGCTTGTTGCCACATTCGCGCTGTTGGTCGGCGCGGAGGCTGTGGCTGTGGCCCCTGAAGCAGCAGGCGCCGCCGCGTTGATGCTGCTGCTGTTGGCCTCCATGCTGTTGCTTTGCTTTGGGTTTTCGCGCACTTTCGAATGCTTGGGACGAAAACGAGAAAGGGGGGAATACCGGTATATTCGGTGCATTTGGTCATACCGACTTATAACCTGGAGATACCGGTATATATCATGTCTTACTGATACCAAATAGTTCAGCTAAAACCGGCTCCAGGCTGTGTAAATGTCGTTTTGTACCAGGATTGCTGTTTGAAGCGTTCTCACACATTATGTGAAAGTTTGGTTTCAAAAGCAAAGAGACCTTCGTGCAACCATCCTTAGTAAAAGCAAGTGAGTTGAACATAAACGAAGCCATCACACATAAATGAACAGAAGTTGTGCGATATCCGCTTCAAGTCGATGATGATGTCCCTCTAAAACGCGGAGTTGCGCGAAAAACATTGCAGCCAGAGTCAGAAAATTTAAAACAGTGCCGATAAGGATTGCATACATGTTCAACAATGTGTCACAAGCAAGGCAACAGCGTTTGTGTGGGATTCGCGATGAGCTTCGTTGGGACACATTGTTTCGTAATATTCGTTTGAGCACGAACTTGAAGGAATGTTTACATTCTCGCTTTTTGGAGGTTTACATACATTACGTTGCTCTTCGTACAGTCCGCGACAATGATCCGTGAACAAGGTCGATTTTTTCGCCAATCAGAATAAATTTTTCGTCTTTTTTTGACGAAATAGATAGAATTGTAGCCAATAAAGGGATTAATACGCTACCGAAGCAACGAAGAAAAACTCTCTCTACAGCCATCGCAATAGAAAAAATCATTTTTGGGAGGGCAACACAAATCGTGAACATAAATTACCGCCGTGGGAAGATTAACCTACACCACTCATTTTCACTTCTCCCGCAATGGGGACCAGTTTTTTTATGATCTCCTGTTATTCTATAAC
>JALBZD010000568.1:0-22087 GCA_038050675.1 Globisporangium cylindrosporum | reverse complement strand
AGCTCACGGAGGAGGAGATCTTTGAACTCCCTCCAGTGACCCAGGCCACCGGCTCGAACATCACCATTCTCGCAAACGAATGGGGTGTGACCAAGATTCAGGCTCCGGATGTCTGGGCCAAGGGCTATAATGGCCAGAGTGTCGTCGTTGCCACCATCGACACTGGTGTTCTCGGTACGCACACTGCGTTGAGCGGCAACTTCCGCAGCAGCTACGGCTGGTACGACCCAGAGAAGAAGGCGGCTACTCCATACGACAACAACGGTCACGGCACCCACACCATGGGTACGATCGCGGGTGCTGGCGGCATCGGTGTTGCTCCTGGCGCCACCTGGATTGCGTGCAAGGGCTGCCGCACGTCGAGTTGCCCACAGGCGGACTTGCTCGCCTGCGCGCAGTTCATCACGTGCCCAACCACGCCATCGGGTGCTTCGCCTGACTGCTCGAAGGCTCCAGATCTCGTGAGCAACAGTTGGGGTGGCGGTCAGGGCAGCACTACCTACGCTTCGGCGGTCAACGCCTGGCGCACGGCTGGCATCATCCCAATCTTCGCCAACGGTAACTCCGGCCCAGCGTGCCGCACTGCCAACTCCCCAGGCGACCTATCCACCGTCATTGCTGTCGGCGCCACCGACGTCAACGATGCGCTCGCGAGCTTCAGCAGCAAGGGTCCGTCGGTCGGTGGTTTGGTGAAGCCTGAGATCTCGGGTCCAGGTGTCAGCGTCCGATCGTCGTGGAACACTGGCATCAGTGCCTACAACACAATCTCGGGCACCAGTATGGCTACTCCTCACGTTGCCGGTGTCGTCGCCTTGCTTCTCAGCTACAACTCGACGCTCACGTACACTGACGTCCGTGCCGCTATCACCAGCACGACTGACAAGGCTCTCAAGGCGTCCGGCTACACCTGCGGCAGCACCGCGGACACCGCCTTCCCGAACAACCAGTACGGCTACGGTCGCATCAACGCGTTGAGCGCTATCAACTCCGTCTAAACCACCGACTTGCCTCTGTGGCAATACAGTACGCCACACCGAATTCCCGAATCAGATCTTGATGTTTCGTCGCTCTGCTGCATATCTTCTTTCTTCTCGTAGGATCATCCGCAGCAGATTGATTGTCTAGTATTGTGTCTACAAAATGATAAGCTCTTGAGTAATCCAAAGCTCCAGTTCTTCGATTTGACTGCTTGTTCGCTTTTGTAAAGGTTGTGCGTTGAAGGACTTCTCTCTCTCTCAAAAGACTCGATTGTGCATCTGTCACGCGAACTCGGTCACTGTTTTCCGACGTAAAGCTTTGGTACGTTGGTTCTGATCAACTGCAGCTGTAAACGCTCTCCACACTTTCTGAATGCCATGATGCCTCCAGTGTGCCTCAAACAGGAGTCGCTTCGCCATCAACAAATACAGCACCCGCCGTTGCTGGACAGGAGACCGCACAGAACATGCTGGATATGGCATCTTCACTTGCCCACTATTATCTACCTTCAAATGTTGACGCAACCGACACCAACCCACATCGCTCGCTCCTTGGACCAATGCGGCGCGGTTTCTTACTTTTTTGTGCCCTATCTCTCTTTGCATTCCGATTCCAGCGTCGCCAGGTACGTGAAGAAGCTTTTCATGTGGTCGCCGTTGACTCTACCATTGCACGTTTGCTACCGCAGCTGGCGGTGCACTTTCTCTTCGCGCCCTTTGTTTCCTACATGCCCAAATAGCACTGATGCAGTCGTAGATCCTCCCGAGCGCTGCAGCAGTCGTCTCCTTGTATTGGAGGGGAACTCATTTGAGGCGCACTCGAGAAGCCGCCGATGCTCAGCAAATAACTCGTCGATGTCACCTCGCAGCTCTAGCGGCACTGCGTCCACTGAGCTCTGCGCCATCCTCACCCAATCAGTACGTGCAGCATGTGTGCGTCTACAGCCTCAATCAGCGTGCGTCCGAGAAGAGAGCCGCTGTCTATGCTGGGATCACCTGCAGGATCTTCAGGTTTCTTTTCACTTTATCAGGAGTGTTGGTCATTCCTGAGAGGTTGAAGTTGACTTCAACCTTCTGTACAGGCTATGTATAATTGGACAAAAACCATCCTATCATCCACATATGACTGGCCATAAATATAACAACAGCAAAGCACAAACACAGTGATTTCAATGAAAAGACATTGACTTTTGCCTAAAATAGATCGATCACTCTACAATAATCTGTTATCTAAACACTCTTTCCTAGATCGGACTGGGAAAAGGCGCTTAGAAGCGGATCAAGCGCTCCAACACACGCTTCTTGTCCTCCAACTCACGGAGAGTGGCCTCCTCGTGGTCCTCCAACCAGTCGCGAGCATCGCGGATGGCGGTCTCGACGTTGGCGTCACCCTTCTCGCGGGCGATCTCGATGGCGCGGTAGATGTACTGCTCCAGCGAGTTACGGGCCTCAATGCGGCGCAGAAGCTCAGCGTCGTCCTTCTTGAACTTCTCAGCGTCGGCAACCATGCGGTCAATGTCCGACTGGCTCAGACGGCCGGCGTTGTTCGAGATCGTCGTCTCGGCACGGGCGCCGGTCTTCTTGTCGCGGGCCGACACGTTCAGGATACCGTTCGCATCGATCTCGAAGGTCACCTCCACTTGTGGCTCGCCACGCTTGGCGCGCTCGAGGCCAGAGATGTTGAACTCGCCGAGCTTGTTGTTCACGGCGGTCGACGCACGCTCACCCTCGTAGATGCACACGTCGACGGACGTCTGGTAGTCCTCCTCCGTGGTGTACACGCGGGTCTTGCGCACTGGGATGGCAGTGTTACGCTTGATGAGCACGGACATGACCTTGCCCACGGTCTCAATACCGAGCGACAGAGGGGTCACATCCACGAGCAAGAGCGAGTTGGTCGCGTCGTTGCGGATGCCCGACAGGATCGCACCCTGCACGGCGGCACCGTAGGCCACGGCCTCATCAGGGTTGATCGACTTCGAGAGCTCCTTGCCGTTGAACAGGCCCGAAAGCATGGTCTGCACCTTAGGGATACGGGTGGAACCACCGACAAGCACCAGCTCGGTGATGTCCTCTGGCTTCATGTTGGCGTCCGAGAGCACCTTCAGCACGGTCTCCTCGCAACGCTTGAAGAGCTCCTCGCCGAGCGACTCGAACTTGGCACGAGTCACGGTGGCGCTGAAGTCAACACCCTCGAAGAGCGAGTCCACTTCGACCGAAGCAGAAGTCGTGGTCGACAGCATGCGCTTCGCCGACTCACACGCAGTGCGGAGACGGCGCATGGCACGTGGCGAGCTCGAAGGGTCCAAGTTGCGGTTCTTGCGCTTGAACTCAGTGAGGAGGTACTCGACCATGTTGTTGTCAAAGTCCTCGCCACCCAAGTGGGTGTCACCGCCGGTGGCCTTCACCTCGAAGATGCCGTTCTCAATCGACAGGATCGACACATCGAAGGTACCACCACCAAGGTCGAAGATCAGCACGTTGGTCTTCTCGCCGTTCGAGCCGGCGTTGGTGTCCAGACCGTACGCAAGTGCAGCGGCGGTAGGCTCGTTGATGATACGCTTCACGTCCAGACCCGCGATGGCGCCGGCATCCTTGGTGGACTGACGCTGCTGGTCGTTGAAGTACGCTGGCACAGTCACGACGGCCTGGTTGATCGGCTGACCAAGGTAAGCCTCAGCGGTCTCCTTCATGCGGGTCAGCACCATCGACGAGATCTCCTCAGGCGTGAAACGCTTTGACTCGCCCTTGAACTCGACCTCGATCAAAACCTTGTTCGAGTCACCCTCGACGATCTTGAATGGGAAGTGCTTGGCGTCCTTCTTCACGATGTCGTCGTTGAAGTTGCGGCCAATGATACGCTTGGCGTCGAACACCGTGTTGGTGGCGTTCGAGGCGGCCTGGATCTTCGCGGCCTCACCGATGAGACGCTCCGACTCGTTGAACGCAACCCACGATGGCGTCGTGCGGTTACCTTCGCTGTTGGCAATGATCTCAACCTGGCCATCCTTCCAGACACCCACGCACGAGTACGTCGTGCCGAGATCGATACCAATGACCTCAGAGAAACCCTTCTCGGCGCGCTTGGCACGCTCCTCACGCTCCTTGCGGGCCTTGTTGATCTTCTCCTCAATCTCCATGCGCTTCATCTTGCGGGTGGCTTCGTCCATCTCCACGCCGCTGATCTCCTCCTCCTGCACCTGGTGGGCGGCCTGGGCCTGGGTCAAACCAGCCTGGAGCGCCTTGTTGCCGCGCTCAAGAGCCAGACCCGTCGTGTAAGCAGTCACGGCCTTGGCGTAGTTCTTGATGTAGAAGTGAGCGGCACCGAGACGAGCGTAACCCTTGACGAACTTCGGGTCGATTTCGACACAGCTCTTGGCGTCCTGCATGGCAGGGGTGGCCTGGCCCGCGCTCAGGTAAGCAGCCGAACGGTTCGAGTAGTAGATCACGTTCGTTGGCTCGTACGCAATAGCGGTCGTGAACTCCTTGATGGCGGTGGCGTGGTCGCCAGCAGCGAACGCCGCGTTACCGCGCTCCTTGGCTTCACCGCCGAGGCGGGTGCGCTCAGTGGCATCGACGCCGGCGAACTGGTCCTTGGTGGTCTTGCGACCCGTGCGACGCTTTGGAGCCATAACTTCTTTCCTGCTTTTGGGGGTGGCTTCCGAGTTGGAAAATGAATTGGCCGCATGCACGCTCAGCCGCAGGATTTCCGCAGGGCAAAGGGGGGTCGAGCCCCAGAAGCTCGCCGACGCTCCTCTTCCAACAACCACGGGTGGCTGAGCTGGTCCGCGGTTGCTGCATCGGGGGGCGAAGCCAGCAAAAAGGGGGAGAGAGAGGCGAGACACCGAACCAAAAGAGCCCCAGCCGCGTCGCGCTGTTCCATTGAATCGACCCCGATTGGGTGGTGAGGAAGCTCGCAAGAGCTGCCCTTGCTCTCCTGGCCAGTCCTCAATTGACGCACGCGCACCTGATTGGCCTGATTGACTGGCTGGAATTCAAAAACTAAAAAGCGACGCAAGACCTCTATCTATCTATGCTGTGACGTCACAGTATAAAAGAGCTCCTCTGCTTTTTTGTCCGCCGTATATCACGGTATACAGCTCAGCTGAATTCACAAAGACAGGCTATGCGTTGTGGAGAGTATAAATACACAAACTGCTCACAAAGACCATCATTCTGTCTCTCACGGCATACAAGGCCTGAGTGTAAGCCTCTCTCAAACTTTGTATTGTGAGCACATTCTGCAGACCACTCTCCATAGTGAAACCAAGTATAATAATACCCTCGAAAACGAATATTCTCCTTGAAGTGTTAAACCTTGAGAGTGGCGGCATTCGTCTGGCCAATCAGATTGCAGCACTTTGCTCTATGTCGGTACCGATTAAATGTAGCATCGGGGTACGGAAGCTCTGCGATGGCTAAATAGCTTTTACAAACCATGGATTTTAAATAATGAAAATCAAACCGTGGTGTTTTAATCCACTGACTACGTTTTGAGGATTCGCTTTATATAACCTTGTTTTATACTAAAACCTTGTTTTTGATGAGGTTTTACTAGACAAAATTCACCTAAAGTATGAGGTTACATGATGATTTTGAGGTTTTTCCTTTTTTGGGCATCTGATTATCATGGTTGATGCTCGGCTAAGTACGAAAAGACCTCTGTCACTTTTGTTGAAAATCGAGCACCCCAATGGAAGGAGGTGGCACACGTGGCGCTCGAGGATGGATCGATCGACAACGGAAGCAGACCAAGAGCGAGAGACAGAGGACGAATGCGAGCGCATGGCAGCGCGTCTGTGGGAGGCGGTTTGCATGAGGTGCGGCTTGTTTTGCAGGTAAAGCAAGCATGCGGATCATTCGGTGGCAGTTCAGGCTGAGCGGCAAGCGATCTTTGTCTCCGTAGCAATACCGCTCTGTCGAATAGCAAACAGCTTCAGATGAGGTACACGTGTGTCTTCGCGACCCCGCCTGTGAGTACATCGTGTTCTCTGCAACAGAAAACAGCTCGGATCCGTGTCTTCGCCAGCAGTCTCGTTGCAGCAGTAGCACCAGAGCACGGGCGTCTGAAACTTTCGCCTGCCAGCTTGCGCAGTAATTAACGGATCGTGCGACTGGCGACGCAGCTGACGTGCACGGAGTCAATGCGTGTTTCCCTGTGTGGCATAGGAATCTCTGTTGTCTGTTGGCGATCATGTTTTCTTTCGTTTAAAAGAGGCGCACCAATCTATCTATCTATCTGTCCTCCATTAAATCTCGTGCGTGTATCTTGTGAGCTCATGCAAGCATCGGCAAGCAAACGCAGAAGAGCGATAAGGTCATTAGAAGATCTGCGTTGCGTATGCGAATGAACTAGCACAGCGGCAGTGCTTCGGCACGTGCGCCTTGAAGTGCTGGCAGCTTGCTGTTTCGCTGTTTTTGCAAGCCAGAGAAAGGGCACGGAATGACCAAACAAAATCACATAAAATGTGAATTGAGTTATCACAGTCACAATAAAAATACCACCACGCTGACCATGAACGTTTCACATAAATAATGAATCAAGTTGCTGTATTCACAAATAAAAAGCGGTACTTCCCAATTTCCTATTTGTATGTGGTCCACTGTCATTAGTGTGGTGTACATTAACCCGTCCTGTGTCAACTCGCTTTTGTCACTGTACCGAAATACCCTTCTTGTTGCTTTCGCAGTATGCGTCACAAGATCAAAGAAGGCATTAATCAATCGATCATGAGTACCAGCAGCAGCGCGGTGGAGTACTCGCAGTACCAGGGCGAGAAGCAGCTCGCGGAGCTCGTGAAGCTCATTGACAAGGACCTCTCGGAGCCCTACTCCATTTTCACGTACCGCTACTTCCTCTACAACTGGCCGGATCTCAGCATCCTCGCGCGCGTCAACCACAAGCTCGTTGGCGTGATCATCTGTCGCCAGGAGCAGATTGGCGTGAGCGAAGCGCTGACCCCCGGTGCCGCCGACACGAACGGCGCAGACGCAGCAAACGCAGACCCCGCGGTGGAGACGCCCATGCGCTGGCGTGGGTACATCGCGATGCTCGCGGTGGAGAAGAAATACCGGAAGCAGGGCATCGGCTCGCAGCTGGCGCAGCGCGCGATTGACCTCATGATCACCAAGGGCTGCGAAGAAGTGATGCTCGAGACCGAGATTGCCAACAAGGGCGCCATCCGCCTCTACGAGAACATGGGCTTCGTGCGCGACGAGCGTTTGGTCAAGTACTATTTAAACGGAGGCGACGCGTTTCGCTTGAAGCTCTGGCTCAAGTGAGACAAGCAGGCACGTTGGTTGTGGCGATAAAGATAATAGACAGTCAATGCAGTACGCGTTTCCTACCCAATGTTGTTCTGCATGATCTGTTTATATTGCTGCTTGATTGATGATTTGCGCATGCACTGGTCTATATCTACATGACGAAGCTCACGGACGTGCCGTTCGCGCTCATGTGCATGACGTCGAGCTCTTCGTAGTACTGGATGCACGCCTTGAGCTGCTGCGACGTGAAGCCCTTGCGCAGAACGATCGGCTCGACATCGCTCATGGACACGACGCTCATCTTCCGGTCCGTGGCGAACTCCAGCAACATGCGGTAGATCTTGGACGTCGCGTCAGTCGAGCCTGAGGAGTGGCCACCGGCGTACCGGCCGTTCCCTGCGCCTGTCTGCTTGCCCGTGCCGTAGCCATTCGCGTCGTCCTGCTCCGAGAGCGACGACTTGGACACGTACACGAGGCGAATGGCTTCGTCCACGTCCTGGTGGATCACCTCCGTCGCGAAGCGGAGCCGTGCAAGCGACTGCGAGAGACGCAGGATACTGAGCAGCTGACGCGCGGTCATCGCGGTCTGCGCGTGGTTCGAGTCGTTGTTGTGGAACCCGCGCGTAAACTGCTGCTGGCGCGCGTGTTCGTTCACGTCCTGCTGTCGCAGCGTCACGTAGGCCTCGACAATGTATCCGCACAGGTTCTCCGGGATGCTTGGCTCGTACTGCTTGGCGATCGCGATGAAGTATCGCAGCACCTCGGGACGAACGGGCTCAAAGTTCATGTCCGGATTCTTGGAGAAGCGATGCACGTATGTCACGTGGCGTGCCAGCGCTTCGTCCTTCTCGTAGTTCGCGACATCGAGTAGCAGGAAGAGCAGGTCGAAACGCGAGAGCAGCGCGTTCGGTAAGTTGATGTTCTGCGACGCGCTCAGCTTCTTGTTGTACCGTCCGTAGATCGGGTTTGCCGCTGCGAGCACCGATGTGCGCGCGTTCAGCGTCGTTGTGATGCCGGCCTTCGCAATACTCACCGTCTGCTGCTCCATCACTTCGTGGATGGCTGTGCGGTCGCCTTCCTCCATCTTATCAAACTCGTCGATCGCGCAGATACCCATATCTGCCAGCACCAGTGCGCCACCTTCGAGCGTCATTTCCTTCGTCATCGTGTCACGCACTACCGCCGCCGTGAGCCCCACGCCCGAACTGCCTTTGCCGGTTGTGTACACGCCGCGAGGCGCAATGGTCGAAATGTGTTTCAGCAGCTGCGACTTCGCCACGCCCGGATCCCCCATCAGCAGGATGTTGATATCGCCACGGAGCCGCATACCCTCGTCCATGCGTTTCGTGACACCGCCGATCATTAGCAGTAGCAGCGCCTTCTTCACGTCTTCGTGACCGTAAATCTCCGGCGCGATCGACTGCGAGAGCATCTCGTACACGTTACCGCTTTCTTGGAGCTTCAGCACGGCGTTCTCCATCTCTTCACTCGACTCCATCGCAGAGTACCGCTTCTTGTGGTTGATCACGTCCGTCGCCTCCAGATACGTCTCGGTGATCAGCCCCATCTGCATCTGTCGCTGCGCAGAGTATGGCAGTGGGAGGAACACGCCGCAGATCGTGATTAGTGCGCCTGGCTCACACGTGCGCGTGAGCTCGCCGCGGAGGTACACGGTAAGCGAGCGAGGGATGTGGCCCATTGGCACCTGATCCGGTAGCTCCTGGAACTTGACCTCCTGGTATTTATCGAACTTGGACGCCTTCGTCTGCATGATCAGGCGTCCATTCTGTTTGTTTGTCTTGCAGCGTTCGCTGGGGCACTGGATGAGCGGGTTGAACTGTCGTGCATTGACCTCTTGGTACACTTCGTAGGCGCAGGACTCGCACGTGTACGTCGCGACAGTGAGCAGAGGCTTGACGTTAGAGACCCGCGTAACCATTCCCTTAATGCGCACGAGGCTGCCAACTTTGCCAGCCTTGACCTCTCGAATGGGGACAGCTTTGGTCTTCACGCCGGGGATGATGCGCACTTCAAAGCGGCGCATGAGTGCTGGCGGGAAGATGTTGTTCGCGTTCACCTCTGTGCTGCCGCTAGATTGCTGCTGCTGCTGCGCAAGTTCACGCGCACGATGGACACGAAGCACGTCGAGCACGTCCTGAGAGTCCGAAGTGTCGCGCGTCGGCACCGGCAGGTTCTCGTCAATCGCTTCCGAGAAGATCGACAAGTAGCGCCTCGTGTTGCGCATGATGCGGCGCACAAACTCTTCATCGTTCTCATACTGCACAAGCAAAACAAATGGTAACGCAATGAGGAGAGCGCAAGGCTCTAGTTTAGCACTGATACTTTATGATGCGGACAGGTAGACACACAACACCGACTCACAATTTGGATGTCGTCCAAGGAGATCGGAATGGACTTGCGCTCGCGGTTCGCCACTTCTTGCTGTAAGTACAACAACAACAACACACACACATCACGGTACAGCACATACAGTACGCACATACAATCATTGAGTACCCGTGCTGGAACCTGACTCAAGTACTACAAACGGAAGAGCTATGTGACGTTACCAGGATGCGCGCGTATTTGGGTCCGTCGGCTGGATCGTCCAGATTTGACCGAAAGTTCAACAGGAACGACACACATTTTGCTGCAGGGACACACATACACACGAATGTATTCGTACACGCACATATTATATGTTAGCATTGTACAGCCTGCCAATATGGCGACTAGCCTTCACATCCACAGCCACACACGTTGCGCACCTTTTTCTTCCTCGTAGTTGGACTGACCAGGTGCAGCTCCCGTCACGGTGCCAGTGCCCACAGGACCGCCACCACCACCACTCGCGAGCACGTCGTTCGCGCTGCTGCTCATGCCGCCGAAAGAGCTGCGGCCGAAGCCTGCGTTCGGGCGTCGTCCAGCAGGAGCAGCCATCTTCCTTTCACTCACTATCTCTCTGACCTGAATAATAATAACAGCCGTAAATGACGTTGGCGAACAAAATGCTCGAGATTTCCCGCCAAAAAATGCGCTCTTTGGAGATAGCCTCCAATTTATAGCCAATGAATAGCGATAAATCCTATTTCATCCAATCTGGATTTACAGAAGGGTCTTCTATTGGGGTTATAGTTGCTTTTTGAGCGAACATTGGCGGATCTTCCATTCAAGAGAACCCGATAGCAAAAAGCAACCAATCAGTCGTGATGCCAACCACCATGGGCAGCGGAACGGCTCGCTGCTCTTGCGCTGAGTGAAGAAGCAGACACAGGCACAGATACACGTGCGCGCGTAAACGCGCTGTCTGTGTGAAGATGGCTCAGAGCTCTGTGGACGTAGTGCTACAGGAGCTGCGCGGGGACATCGACGCGTCGTTTGCTGAGCATCGACGGCTTCTTGAGAATGCGTCGAATGCATTCCGCAGGCGGTCGAGGATGCCACTGCAGCGCTCAGAGACGCCAAAAGCACCTTCAACAGTCCACGAGTTTGGACGACATAACAGAGATAGCGATAGAGAGAGTCAGCAGCACCACTTGCGTTATGGCGGAGGAGCTGCGTCCAGCGGTGTGCAATGGGACGCGTTCGACGCGCTGCTGGCGTCGATTGATACCCCACAACCGAGTCGTTCGCCAACGGTGCACGCGCACAGAATTCAGCATCATCGTTTCCAATACTCGCGCCTTCACGAGAGGAGTTTGCTGCGTACGCAGTTGGTGATACTGGCATCGAAGTGCGAGCAAATGGCCCCCAGGAAGAGAGAAGCGGCGCCGCTTAGTCCCAAGGAGCGAGGCAACTTGATGCGGCGTTGCTTCAGCGGATGGCAAGAGAGAGCACGAGAGAAGACGAAGCAAGGAAGTTTGATTGCTGGTGCCAAACGCCAGCTCCAGAGGGTTCTCTTGTGCAATACCTTCAGGTTGTGGGGGTCGTGGTGCGTGAAACAACGCCGTTTCAGTGTACTGTTCGAGCAAGTCGCAAGTTCTGCCAATGCAGTTGCATTACGGAGCGCTTACCGCACATGGAGGCGGGCACTTCACAAGCGCATTGCCACTCGGAAACTACGAAACACGTATCAGCGAACACAGACTCGCTTTGCGCTGACTGTGTGGAAACAGAACGCGCGTTGCCAGCTCCAGATGCGTCTTTGGCGGCGCGAGCGTCATTATAAACTCTGCTTCCAGATGATTCAGGCGTGGCATTCTGCAACAGTCAACAAGAAATGGAAAAATTGCATGCAGCAATCAGCGCAGAGCTTTTGGCGGCGGAGGACTCAAGCCAACGTGTTTGCACGATTGCAAAGAGGGGTCCACCTTCGCGCTGAGATAGCGCTGCTGAAGCTTCGACACGCTCACAATACCCAGCGCAAGTGCTTCTTGGACTGGTGCGAATTCCTGGAAAGGAAGAAACGATACCGATTTGCAGCTGCATGGAGCAATCAAAACCAATGTGCTCGGACTTTCGACCACTGGAACGCAGTTTTGTTGCGCCGAAAGCGGAATGCTCGAGTGACACAGTCGTTTAAGCGACGCAGCCAGCGAAACGTGGTGAAGAATGCATTCGCAGCATGGACTTCTCTCGCGCAAGTTGTGCGGAACCAGAGACTCGCGATACTGGTAAGTGCAAGCTCACCAATTAGACTGAACACTGTGCTGTGCGATGACTCTGATTCTCTATTTGTCTATGCCTAGAAATGTGTCTATAGACGAAAAGTGCGGGCCTGCTTCGCGCATCTGTGTGGAATTTCCAGGGGGTTTGCTGGACGAGAAGCTGCTTTTCTTCAAAAAAAAGCTCGTCAAGCAGTCTGGAAATGGTACCACAGCACCCAGGATGCGATCGCCATCAACAAGAAAACTGCAATTGTGGCCAAGCGTGAATCAATAAGAATACTTCAGGACATTGGCTGGAAGCGATGGCGGACATTGTATCTCCTGATGGTGAAGAAACAAGAGTTCGAGGCGCGTTGGAGACATCAGTACGCTAAGAGAGTGTGGAGAGTGTTCACACGCGCTGTTGATCACAAGCAACGTGCCAACGCTTTGAATCTCAAAGCAGTGGCGCAATTCCAGCAACAGCTGCATAAACGAGTCTTCGAGTCGTGGGTGAAGCACTTTGCAGTCACTCGAGAACGTAGAGACCAAGTTGCAATCGCTGACCGGCTTTTCAGGGTCAACGTACTCAAGCGCGTGTTCTTTGCACTCAAAGATTACCAGTCGGACGCGCTTTCGAACCAGGTGGCCGGTTTGTTTTTCATCCGTAGGGTCTTCAAGATGTGGAGAATGGGAGTCGAGCTCAGCAAGCAGCAATGTGCAGTCAGAGTCGAGCGAGTATCGAAACTTGTGCGCCGCATCATACTTCGCGAATTCTTCGATCTACTCAAGCGCTCTGTTCACGCGAGACGGCGAGAGCTCTGCCTTTGGGTATTTGCTGTGTGGGAAGAGCTACCAAGAATGAATCAAGCGCGGTCTTTACTTGCACACTTGGGTCGCAAGACACGAACGCGAAGAGTATGGAGTAGTTGGATAGACCAAGTTCAATACGCGAAGCAACTACGCGCAAGCGCTAAGCTGGTGAGAAGGCGGCGAGAGGAGTCGTTGAAGAGGTTCTATCTAGTGGATTTATGGCACAACAAAGCAGTCAACTATCGTTTGGCATTTCGCAAACTGGAGAGCATCAAACGCAGTGTGATCCTGAATTCCTCGCTCAAACTTTGGCGACAACTGAAGCATGACAAGGATCTCGAGAGGCGAGCAGACAAAGTCTGCGTCAGATCCATGAAGCGCAAAAGCTTTCATCAGCTCATTAGAATGGTCGCTGATTCGAAGTCGAGGATACGGGAGTGGAAACGGAGAAAGCTCTCTGTGTACTGGAAGGCGTGGAGGCGGTTCTTGCAACGCAGAATGGTGCTGTACAATGCCGCACGTCATCACAAGACTTTCCGGATGCAACGCGCTATGTCAAAACTGCTAGCGTGTGCTCATCATGGCGCAAAAACCCACCAGCAGCGTGAAATCGCAGATTCATGGCATGTTGCTGTAGTTATGCTACGAGTATTCACTGCATGGCAGGCATTCTCTGCCAAGCAAGCGGACTCGCGTCAACGCGCACGATTAATAGAATGGCGAATAGTTGGAAGGAAAGCATGGCGTCGCTGGCGCAAGTCTCTCATCCAGGAGCAGCACGTGCGAGTACTGCAGAATATGGTGAGCCGAAATGTGCTGATGCAGACCTGGAACGCGATGGTTCAAGTCACAAAGCGACGGCAAGTGGCAAAAACCATGTGGAGGTACACGATGGTCAGTGTCCGTCTGTCAAAGTGCCTTCACTCCTGGCAGCAGCATTTGAAAATGTGCAAGGCACAGCAACAACGCGTCGACATGCTGGTCCAAGAGATGAATAAGATTCGTTTGAAGCAGTTTTTCGCTGGGTGGACGCAGTTTGTCGTCATTCGAGCCTTTTCGGTCATTCGAGAGCAACGCGAAAAGAAGAGGTACGCTCGTAACTGCTGGCGCAGCTGGACTCGGTATTGCCAGCTACAGAGACTGAGACACAAATCGGACGTGAAGCTGATGCGGAGAGTGTTCATCTTTGGGTTGCAGCGGAACGCGTTCTATAGACAAGCTTCTCGTGAAGCTCGATTCCGCAATGAAATCTTGCTGTTGCAGCGGGTGCTGAAACAGTGGCGAGTGGAAATGTGGCTTCGCATTTCACAGCAGAGCATTAAGCACGAGCAAAAGGAGTCTGTGCTGCGGAGATGGCTGCAATTCGTTGCCCAACGCCAGCAGAAGCGAAAGTTGACAGAGTACGCAAAGCAGTTGCATCGCCTCCACGAGTCCAGTGACGCTGTGAGGTCCAATCGGAGACGACGTGTTTTTCGAGAGGCGTGTGTGCTGCAAACGCAAGTTGATCGTCAGCGGCGGCAAACCAAGCGAGAGGTGTTTGAAGCGTGGCACTTAGCTGCAAAAAGCGCGCAGAGAACTCGATTCAAACAGTTTGGATCGACTCGCCCAGTGGTAGAGCTGCGTGATTCACTTGGGGACCAAGAAAATCTAACACCGAACCGCGCAGAACGTATAGGACTCCAAGGATATCGACACCGGTCAAAGGGTTCACACAGAAGAGATCAATCGCCACAGGTCGCAAGCAAAAAAGGGAAGAACCAAGTTGCTCTCAAGTTCTGGTCAGGTCGACTGGTGAGCACCTGCTTCTACATGTGGAGGCATTTGCATCGATCAACGACAAGCGGAAAACTGTAGCAAGGCGCCAGCAGGTTGACGACCTCTCTGGCTGATATGTTGCTGGAAACAAACGTACTCGTGATGTCCTCCGGAGGTGAGGTGCTGAGGACTTTCTCGATGAAAAAACACCGGAGCTTTGACTACGATAATCCTATTCGTCTGCAGATGGCATTGCATTTCATGAAGCGGCACTCCAATGCGTCTCCGACTGTCATTTGCAACTCCAGATCTGCGATATTACATACGAAGGGCTGAAAAAAGCACGCGGAGTGAATGGGAAATCATGGGAGCTTTCTGTATTGCCGAAGAAGAATCACCCTGCAAAAGACTACACTGGACAGTCTATCCGCCGCGAGAACCTCAAGGACTCGACACCAAGGCGGACCGACGAGACATCAAAAATTGGCTCGAAACTTACATCTTGGAGCGCTACTGAAAAAAATGGCACGCCAACGACTTAGACGGCGTTGAACGCCTTCAGCGCGTTCACGCGACCGTAGCCGTATTGGCTGTTCGGGAAGGTGGTGTCCGCGGTGCTGCCGCAGGTGTAGCCGGACGCCTTGAGAGCCTTGTCTGTGGTGGTGGTGAGAGCAGTGCGAACCTGGGCGTAGGTCAGTGATGGCTTGTAGCTGAGAAGCAAGGCGACGACACCGGCAACGTGAGGAGTAGCCATACTGGTGCCCGAGATCGAGTTGTACGCGCTGGTGCCTGTGAACCAGGCCGAGCGGACGCTGACACCTGGACCCGAGATCTCAGGCTTCACCAAACCACCGACCGACGGACCCTTGCTGCTGAAGCTCGCGAGCGCATCGTTGACGTCGGTGGCGCCGACAGCAATGACGGTAGACAGGTCAGCTGGGGAGTTGGCAGTGCGGCACGCTGGGCCGGAGTTACCGTTGGCGAAGATTGGGATGATGCCAGCCGTGCGCCAGGCGTTGACCGAGGAGGCAAACGCGGTGCTGCCCTGACCGCCACCCCAACTGTTGCTCACGAGATCTGGAGCCTTCGAGCAGTCGGCGGAGCCACCAGTAGTAGTCGTTGGGCACGTGATGAACTGCGCGCAGGCGAGCAAGTCCGCCTGTGGGCAACCAGTAGCGCGGCAGCCCTTGCAGGCGATCCAGGTGGCAGCTGGAGCAACGCCGATACCGCCAGCACCCGCGATCGTACCCATGGTGTGAGTGCCGTGGCCGCTCACATCGTATGGGGCAGCCGCCTTCTTCTCTGGGTCGTACCAGCCGTAGCTGCTGCGAAAGTTGCCGCTCAACGCAGTGTGCGTGCCGAGGACGCCACTGTCGATGGTCGAGACAACCACGTTCTGGCCGTTGTAGCCCTTGGCCCAGACATCCGGAGCCTGAATCTTGGTCACACCCCATTCGTTTGCGAGAATGGTGATGTTCGAGCCGGTGGCCTGGGTCACTGGAGGGAGTTCAAAGATCTCCTCCTCCGTGAGCTCGTAGATCGACGGGAGCGCCGCGAGCTTCTCCACGAGCTCGAACGTGGCGTCCTTGATGTACACCTGGTTGCTGATCCAGAAGCTCTGGTAGTCCGAGAAGAGCGGCTGGGCCGTGCCGGCTTCCTGGGAGAGAAGCGAGGTGACCTCTTGCTGGGACGACTTGGCGTTGAGCTCGAGCGAGGCGACGAGACTGGCAATCTTCTGGCCGCGGGAGGCAAACTCGGCTTCCTTGATGTTGTTGAGCGACTCCTCGGTTCCCTTCTTCAAGGTCACGATGAGGTTGACGGTACCCTGCTTGCGGAGCGCACGGTGCACGCCGGCGTCGACACGAGGTAGGGTGGCTTCAGCGCTGGAAGCAAAGGCGGCAACGGCAAGAGCGAGGAGAGGGGCGAACTTGGAGAACACCATGGTGGAGGGAGGAAGTCGGAAGGAAGACTGGAGCTTGTTCACTTGAAGGTGAAATGAAAAGTGAGAGACCGAGAGGCAGACGTGTGAGAGGCTAGATCGGGTTTGCTAGCTGGGTTCCCTTGTTCTCTCTGTGATAGGACTGGGTAAGATAGCGATTGTTGCTCAGGAAGCTTGCTATTCCACCAGAGAGTGTTTCGTTAGAATCCTACACTTGGTACCTCTTTCTTGCTCATGGGTGCTGGCTGAAAAGGAGGAACATACTCGCGCTGCTCAGTTTGACACACCAGAGTGGTTCAATTAAATCCCATCTCACTTTGAATGGAGACTAAAATCTGAGTACGGGGTGACGGGCTCGGAGCGAGTGTAACCTAAAGGCAGAGCGAAGGGAGTTTTGCCTCTGTCGCAGAAAAAGTGGAGACGAGAATCGATGACTGAAGGTGAGTCTGACCTTCCTCCGTCAGCCTGTAAACTAGTGGAGATTGAAGTAAAATCTCGCCAGGAAGGCACGCGTGAATTGGATGCGGTACCTTGTGATTCGTGTGTGAGATGTAGACAGACGAACAGCCGGAGCCCTTGCTAGAGGCAGAGGCAAGCAGGTGATGAGTGCGCTGTCGCGTCTGCAAAAGATCTTACCAGTAACGAGAGTGAAACGCGAGCATGCGAAGAGTTTTCCGACCACGAACAAGCATTTCAAGCATGGGCGTGGTTCTAACAGCTATAGAATCGATATCGGGAGAATATGTACGAGCATTGGGGTTGTGCGAGAACCTCTTAGTTTTTCAAGTGGACTTGGATTCCCATCAGTTTTCCGATGCCCTTCAAGTTTTCTGTCCAGGTTTCTACTTAGTGTCCCTAGTAAATACCCGTCGGGGGTTTCCTCGTGTTCTTTGAAATTCAGCAGCAGCGCGATGGAGGGAGGCCAGTTCTCAGATTGGGTGGGCTTTCATGATCTCATCATCTTCACCAACGAACTATCGTCTGCCTTCACATCTGAGTATAAGAGAGATGGGTTGGGTTGGACATGTTGCTGCAGTGTTCGAATACTGAGTATGTGTTTTTAAACGTCTTTTACGCAGTTGTTAAAAAGGGTTGTGTCGTGTACATGGTGCTGTATTTTAAATAGCTGTTGTATCGTGAAAAGGAAAATGCTTTGGATAGAGTTAGGATACGAATGGAAGCCTACGGCGCTTCGCAATCGTCTTCAGCGTGGATTATGAAGTCACAGCTCAAACTGAATTCGTTGACGAAGGATCCAGATCTTGCTTAATAACAAGAGGTCTGTTAATCAAGATCTGGTTCTACTGCAGATTAACGCACCCACAATGACAAACCCAAGCGACCGGGATGCGATGGGAAACGAGTAGTTGTAAGCCATTGTGTGTGGTGAACTGGGGAGCGCGGGGAAGGCTGAAAACAGCTCGCTTGACCAAGGACAGACTGCTCTGTATGAAAAAATGATGCTAGACTCGCACCCTAATCTTGCGTTTGCAGCTTACGTGGCATCTCCCGACCAATATACGTTCATACTTCTAGCAGATACCCAAGTGATCCAGCCACACAGATCAGGCGCATTTGGCACATCAGACCTCTCTATTCTCTGGCTTTTTAGTCTTGTTGAGCCCGCGAATCACTTGCGAGGGTGGATTAGGATCCCCTATAGCTTCTCTTGACAGCAACATAGAAAGCAGCAGATGCCGTTCAATGTACCACCCTAAGGAGAATTCCAAAGATCTCGAACGATCTTTTGTCAACAAAGCTAATGTGCTCCCGGGAAAAGCCACACGATGCCATCATCTGCTGGCGCACTAAACGATTGATTATTCTACGACCAAGTGGAGTTCATTGCGCCGGCATCTTGTTGATTTTGGAAAGTGTAGAGGCTTTTTTGCTGGGTGTGCGTGGCGTCGACTGGCCCGACTGATCACATGGAATTTGGGTTTACGCTGCTCTTTGGGCAGCGTACAGGGAGGGAGGGACACGTACGTTCTCTGCATTTTTCACGCAACAACAAGCATGCCATCCATATTAGAGGCAATCGACCGACACCTGTGCCAACAGAGTTCTTGTAAAATCTTCACATAACACCATGTCGAGTCGAATGCGATTCTCAAGCCTGCCTATAGTAGAAAAGAGTGTCCGCTTCCATTCGTATGCTCTTTTACTTTTGAATTCACTTGCGCCTGTGGTGCACAACACCATTATCGTTGAAAGATATTCTATTTAGCAGTTAAGCTTAAGAACCCTGGAACTGTTTGAGTACTGCGATGAGCGAAGTTTGCCTCATTACACACCATTATTTGAGCGACAGGTTATCCATGTGACCAGCACTCTTTGGTAGAGCCTTGACTATTTCATCCGAGTGATGATTTCATGCCTTCTCCAAAAAACGATTCGTGGTTTTTCCCACAACTCAGATGGTGTGGTTTTTCACGATGAGCAGAACCATCAGTCAGTATCCAAAAATGTGGGAAACTGTGATGGTTCTTCGCACATCGTGATCGATCGATGACCTATTGGTCATCCATTACTGGTAGGCAATCGGCTGTTGCGAGTGCCCTGCCCTACTTCCAAGTCAGCGAACGATAAGTGCTGTGAAAGCCCACCGATTCACGATTTCAAATTCCAAAAGCAGTTCGCGACGCAAGTGTGTGTTTGGCACGACCTTTGACGACACGTTCAGTCCATGAAGGAATACGGCGCATACGCTTGATTGTATAATATTTGAAAATATCTGCAAAGAGGAAAGATCTACAAGGTAAACACGCCAGTGGCGCTGATACGGCCCCAGCCGAAGTGGTTGTTGGGGAACGTGGTGTCGGGGACACCGCCGCAGACTTGGCCAGTGAAGACCAAATCCCTCTCGGTCGTCGTGAGCATCGCGTTTCGCACTTGGTCGTACGTCAGGTTCGGCTTGGCGCTCAGCAGCAATGCGACGATGCCGGCGGCGTGAGGCGCAGCGGCACTGGTACCCGACGCGGTACGGTACGAGGTGTCAGTCGGCCCCCACGCAGAGTAGATATCGACTCCAGGCGCGGTGATTTCAGGCTTGATCCGGTAGCTCGGTCCTTTGCTGCTGAAGTCCGCCAAGCTGTTGTCTGCAGCGACAGCACCGACCGAGATCACGTTCGGCAGATCGCCCGGCGAGCGGTCGGTATCACATCCGCCTCGTCCGTCGTTGCCAATGGCAAAGATCGGGATAATGCCGACCGCTTGCCACGCGTCCACAGCAGCCTGGTACGAGTCCTCCTCTATGCCGTAGACCCAGCTGTTGCTCACGAGGCGAGGCGCCTTGGAGCAGTCCTTGTTGTTTCCCGTCGGGTCCGTTGGGCATGTCATGAACTCCGCACACGCAAGGAGATTGGACATGAAGAAGCCGTCTTTGGTACCCCCTTTGCATGTGATGAACGTCGCCCCCGGCGCGACTCCGATACCGTTCGCTCCCACGATGATGCCGGCGGTGAACGTGCCGTGTCCATTCCAGTCGCTCGGGGTTGAGGTGTGGTCCTCTGGGTCGTACCAGCCGTAGTCGCTGCGGAAGTTGTCTTTCAGGATCTCGTGCGTCACAGCCACGCCAGTGTCGATCGTGCCGACCACGATGTTTTGGCCGATGTTGCCAGTCGCCCAGACCTGAGGCACATGGGTCTTCAGGAGTCCCCACGCCGTGGTCGTCACGGTACTCGCGTTCGCGACGACTGTCTCACCGACAAACGACGGGACTTCAGCGACAGGCTCCTCCGTGATCTTGGCGATCGAAGGCTCGGAGACCAGTTTTTCGAGAAGGTCCAGCGTCGCGTCCTTGATGACCACCTGGTTGCTGATCCAGAAGCTCTTGTACTCGCTGAAGAGCGGCTCCACGGTGGCAACTTCTTGCGCCAAGATGGACGTCAGCGCGCGCTGGGACTGCTTCGAGTGCTGCTCGAGCGACTCGACGAGATGGACGATCTTCGTGCCGCGGTCGGCAAACGCCGCCTCCTTGATGCTGGAGACCACGCTCTCGGTGCCGTCCTTCATGGTGATGAGGAGATTGACGGTGCCCTGCTTGCGCAGCGCGCGGCGCACACTGGAGTGGAGTTGAGGCGCTGCGTCCGAAGGAGCGACCAGTGAAGCAGCGAGGACAGCAAACGCAGCGAGACGAGCGAACTTGGCGAAGACCATGGTGGTGGAGGTTGAGACCTGAAGCTCTTTACGCAGTCTTACGGATTGAAAAATGAACTGCTTGATAGGGATTTTGGTACCATGCGAGTCAGAGCTCAGCTGTTGCACAAACTCAACGGCAGCAGCGAGGTCCTCACGAAATGGGAAAGATCGTCACGTTGAAGCCCACGGCATCTGATAACAGAGTGCAGAACTGGTCAGCTTGCGTGATTACAGTGGCACACTCGCGGCAAACTAATCTTGCATGTGGCTTTTAGTCTGCGACAGAGGTGACAGATCTTGCATGCCACTCGGCGAGGACTCCAGTTCTCTGCGAACCCCAGCCAATTATGTGTACATACTCGGTAGACGTCGCAAAAGACAGCACCAAAGGGCCAAGGTGCACGAAGGATTTGCAGCGTGGACCTGCAGAAGATCCCAACATCACGACTCGGTGGGTGCATTTGATTGTGGGTGAGTGGTTTTGGGTAGATGGCGTTTGTTTTTCGCCTTGCTCACCATTGAGCTGGATCACCATAAGGCGAGGTGTATTGACCGGGAGCTGCAGACGTTGCAGGTCAATCCTCAGAGAGAGAGATGTTGAGTCTGGGCTTTGGGGCTCAGATGATCAAAGCGCCATCAACATCACGATCAACTGAGACCAACAATCGCGTCGGAGGGAGGAACTGGGAGCTCTCATTTGTTTACGCTGGCTACACGCGCCAAGATGCGAGCAGCTGCACATCGTGTCAAGCAAATGTACTCAGATCGGTTTCCGAGCCGATACAGTGGAGGAAGCGGATTTGCGCCTGCGAAGGATGTTGGTGATTATCTGCTCCTTAGGCGTTCGAGCAACTTCGCTACACATGTAATGTACCCAACAAGCTTGCAACGGTGAACCTTTGAACACAGTAGGTTCCAACTGATGGCGTAGCAGGATATCGCGAAACCATCGGTCGTACAAGGACAAGTGATCATTGTGAGCTGAGAATGAATTGTGGGAACCAAACATATATTTTTTCTATTTGCTTACTATTTATCTACGTCCGCATTGCCTTAAGTGCCAACTAAGAGTAAAGGAGCCCTGCGAACGTGGTACACTACTGCTGCTGCTACTGCTGTTGTACTACAGTGTTCTTTCTTACTTGATCGCCGCCATGCTCTCGCGGGATATGACCGACTCGTTCGAGATCAGCTGGTCGTCCTTCGCTTCGGCCGCCGAGGACTCCATACCGAAGTTCATCTTCTTCATCACGAACACGAACGCAATCACGTTCACCACACTCACCGCACCGACCGTGAAGAACATGTACTCCAGGTGGCCCTCGTTCAGGTCGTCCGACGGCAGGTATGGACGGAACATGATCGTGAACACCGACGTCATGATACTGCCCATGCAGCTCATGAGCAGGTTCACGGCCTGCGAGGTACTCTTGAGCGACAACGGCACCGCGGAGTAGAACACTTCATAAGCAGTGACGTTCACGAGGCACTCAGCAAGCGCCACGAACACGTAGTTCGGGATCGCGCCGGCCCAGTACATGTGGTTCATTGGCTGCCCACTGCCGTCGTCGAGGATTGGACCTCCGTCTGGGCCGACGAGCGCACCGGAG
>JALBZD010000567.1:0-22090 GCA_038050675.1 Globisporangium cylindrosporum | reverse complement strand
TCTTGTGTTGTCGCCCACCCCTGGTACCCGCACCTCATAATAGCACATATCGCGAGGTCATCCCAACGGGTTTATCACGTGCGACACGCCCACTACGGTAGCTTTTGCTGAGCCGAGTCGAGTCAGCAAGTTCAACGACGGTGATGCGCCGGTCGTGGCAGGTGCCGATCTCTGTACAAGACTGTGACTGACTGACTGCCTGGCAACGATGTTCACTCAGCCCGACAAGGCCCTTTCCGTCAAATGACTGCTTGCTTTTCCATGATCGTGGCGGGCGCTGCCTGCCACTTGGTAGTCCTCATTTCGGAATCCGACTGCTTCTGCTCAAGACACCCACGACGACGGCGATCCTCAGCCTCGCCTACCCACGCCCTCACACTGTCGCGCCTCGCGATTCCAGCACTCTTGACCAGGATCTCCTCACGCTCGCGTGACGTCCAAGATGAATCATGATGTCTCGTACACCGCGATATCGTCACCTAGCAAACGAGATTTCCAGACACCACTACTATCCCCAAATGACCCCCGTCTGGGTATGTCGCCGCGCCTCACGTCTAGCTACGTCAACATGGACACGCTCTTGAGTGGCGACACTGTGAGCGACGAAGAACAGCGTACCCAAGAAGAAGAGGAGCACCGCGAGCGCTTCCTCAGCGACGCTGAGCGCCTGATTGTCAAGAATCCACGCGAAGCGAGACTCTCCTTTGCGAGCATGGAAGCGCACGACGCCTGGCATACCACGTCGCTGGATGGCGTCGCGAAGCTGCTCGCCACTGACTTTGAGCGCGGCTTGAACTCGTCCGACCACGACAGCCGCATCGCCAAGTACGGACAGAACGTGCTCGAAGAAGAGCCGCGCACACCCACCTACATCACGTTCCTGCTGCAGTTCTACAACCTGATCATCAGCATGCTGCTGTTCGCCGCCGTCGCGTCGTTGGCGCTCAAGGAGTATGTGGAAGGCATCGCGATCCTGTTTATCGTGTTTCTGAACGCAACGATCGCGACGATCCAAGAGAACAGCGCGAGCAACGCGCTGGAGGCGCTGTCACAGCTGTCGAGTCCGCAGTCCGCTGTGGTGCGTGACGGCGTGCAGCAGGTGGTGGACAGCAAGGACCTGGTGCCGGGCGACGTCGTGGTGCTCGTGACGGGCGACGTGGTGCCGGCCGATATCCGCCTGGTGCACAGCTCGGACTTGAAGGTGAACGAGATGCTGCTGACAGGCGAGTCGGAGGATGTGGCGAAGAAGTACAACGCGCCGATGAACGGCAAGTCGAACAAGCTGACGGCGGACAACATGGTGTTCTCGTCCACGACGGTGACTGCCGGCAACGCTCGCGGCATCGTGGTGGAGACTGGCATGGGCACGCGCGTGGGCTCCATCGCGTCTTTGCTGAAGGCAAAGAAGGTGGGTCCGGACGAGAAGAAGGGGCTTCGCAACCCGCTGTCGGACTGCATCGCCAAGTACCAGCCAAAGCTGACGCCGTTGCAGCGCTCGCTGCACAAGCTGGGCTTCGTCATGGGCACCATCGCGCTCACAGTGTGTGCACTGGTGTTCACGGTGGGCATGATCCGCGGCAACAAGGACCCAAAGCACTCGGACCGTCCCGTCTGGCTCGTGATGATCATGCTGTCGGTGTCGCTGGCAGTCAGCGCCGTGCCGGAAGGACTGCCGATGGTGGTGACGATCTGTCTGTCCTCGGGCACTGCCGACATGGTCAAGCAGAACGTGCTGGTGCGCAAGCTCGCCGCCGTGGAGACGCTGGGAGCGGCGTCGGTGATTTGCACGGACAAGACCGGTACGCTAACAGAGGGCAAGATGACCGCCGTGAAGCTCTGGGGCGACTTCAAGGAATACGACGTGACGGGTAAGGGCTTCGTGCCGGAGGGCGGCATCTTCCTGAACGGCGTGGACCAGACTGCGGCGGGCGGGCGCGAGAACGTCCACTTGCGCGCGTCGCTCCTCGTGTCCGTTCTTTGCAGCAACACACAGCTGAAGCAGAAGGACGTGGACGGCGTGCTCACGTGGGTGCCGTTCGGCAACTCGTCGGAGGCGCCGCTGATCGTAGCTGCTGCGAAGGCCAGTATCTGGGAGGAGCGCGTGGCGGAGGAGTACAAGCGCGTGGCGGAGGTGCCGTTCAGCTCGTCGCGCAAGATGATGATCACGCTGAACGAGCTGCCGACGTTGGCGACGTTCAACTCGCTGGCGCTGGATGCGTCGACCAAGTACGTGGCGTGCGTGAAAGGCGCGCCGAACTACATCCTGGACAACTGCACGCGGTACTGCCAGGCAGACGGCTCGCTGGCTGCGCTGTCGAGTGAGCAGCGCCACCAGGTGATGGACGCCGTGGACCACTTGTCGTCGCAGGCGCTCCGTGTGCTGGCAGTGGCGATGCAGCCGCTGGCGTCGATCCCGTACCCTTCAGACTGCGACGACATCGACGAGAAGTTCGCTGCGCTGTCGCGTCCGCTGGTGTTCCTGGGCCTGGTGGCGTCGATCGACCCGGAGCGCGACGGTGTGCGTGACGCGATTGCGACTGCGCGTCTGGCATCGATCCGCACGGTGATGATCACGGGCGACTACCTCAAGACGGCTGTCGCGATCGCGAAGAACATCGACCTGCTGCAGGATGGCGTAGACCCGGAGCTACAGGCAACCGACTGCACGCAGCTGCGTCCGCGCGACGACGTGTACCTGGCGGAGCACGAGATCGACGAGATCACGTCGCGCACGACGGTGTTTGCGCGCGCGAAGCCGGAGGACAAGATCGAGATCGTGAAGTCGCTGCAGCGTCAGGGCCTGATCTCGGCGATGACGGGCGACGGTGTGAACGACGCGCCGGCGCTGAAGGAGGCGGACATCGGCGTCGCAATGGGTATCTCCGGCACGGAGGTGGCGAAGGGTGCGTCCGACATGGTGCTGACGGACGACAACTTCTGCAGCATCGTGTCCGCGGTGGAGAAGGGTCGCGTGATCTACGCCAACATCCAGAAGTTCGTGATGTTCTTGCTGTCGACAAACATCGGCGAGATCATCTTGATCTTCACGACGGTAGCGGCGGGTTTCCCTGCGCCGATGGAGGCGCTGCAGATCCTGATCCTGAACTTGTTCTCCGACGGCATGCCTGCGGTGGCGCTGAGTCTGGAGAAGGGCGACTCTCGCATCATGGAGGACGGCCCTCGTCCAAAGAAGCAGCCGCTGATCCACGGTCGTCTGTGGACCTTGGTGGCGTTCAACGCGATCATCATCGCCAGCGGCGCGATTGTGGCGTCGTGCCTGGGTGTGTACTGGAGCTTCGGCCGCCTGGTGCTGAGCGACATCTTGAAGCAGGGCGGCGGCGCGCACGGCGATGACTTCAAGGACGTGACGTGCCAGCGCTGGGAGGGCGTGGGCAACGGCTGGAAGACATACGGCAACTGCAATGCCATGAACTCGAACGGAACCTTTGTGTTCCCTGACCTCGAGAACCGCGACTTCTACGAGGACTCGAGCATGTACTGCGAGGGCGGCGAGTACGAGTGCCTCTCGGAGGGTATTGCGATGGCGCAGACGATGACGTTCGTGTGCATCACGTTCACGGAGGTGCTGCGAGCGTACACTGTGCGCAGCTTCACGCTGCCAGTGTTCGTGGGCATGTTCTCGAACAAGTACATGCAGTTCGCGGCGTCTTTGTCGGTAATCCTGACGATTTTCGTGACGAACACGCCGGTGATCATGACGGACATCTTCGGCTTCGCGTACATTGCGTGGTTCAAGTGGCTGGTGTCAGTCGCGGGTGCGCTGAACTCGGTGTTCTGGGGCGAGACGCTGAAGGCGTTCCTTCGCTTTCATGACCGCAAGAAAGTGCTTGTTGCTGACCACAGCAAAGAATTGCAGTGAGTTTGCGTTTTGTTGTAATTAATGAAAGTTTATTTTAGATATGCTGATGTGAAACGATGTCTTCGAGTGTACTTTGGAGCGCTCGCATGCACGTTTATATTCAAAACGTATTCAAAACGTTGCGAGGGCTCCGCGGTATCGCATTCGCGACACACGACGCTGTGGATGAGATAGATACTTTCATTATGATAAAGACCTTGTTTTAGCTCCTTTGCCTCTGGCGGAGGCTGACCGAGGCCACGCACTTGCAGCGAAGCGTTTGATTCTCTGCAGTGAAGGACAATGGAACACCATAGTGAATCTCCCTCCGTACGCGTTGGTTGCTGCTGGTGGCTCGTAATGTCCAGCCAAAGTGTACCCATTCCGTGAATTGACTGCCGTTTGAAGCTGCTCAAAACCGTTTCACAAATGACCTGACACTCACCGGTATGCTCACCAACACTCACTATTATTCACGAAACATCAACTTGTTGAATCAAGTGAGAGGCTACCATAACTCAGTACTTTTGTAGCGGAATTCGCAAGCTCACTTAATTCAGTGCAGTGCTTTGTTGTTAAGTACATAACTTACCTCAGTACTCAATTGTCATTTTCTACTTAAATCAGTACTAAAATGTCTTAACTCAGTACGTGATGTGATTCTTAGCCCTAGACTTTGTGGGAGAGTTCATTTTTAACTTCAAAAGATATAAAAGAGTATGAACGCGGGATTAGCCCAACAATCACATAATGTACTGACAGCACTGAGATGAGAGAGAATTTGGGGTGGGCGGAACGTGGTCCACATCACACACCCTGCCTTTTTCGTTCTGTCTGTTGCGCCATTGCGGCACAGCGTCTCACTCCGCAATCTGCCCGCCCCCGCGCAAGCAGCCCCGCCCTCCCGCCCTCCCTCCTTCCCTCGTCCTTCCCTCCGCGCCCTCTATCCAGCAGGCAGCATGTTTGGCATTGAAATGCCCAAGATCTACGGCGCGCCGGCGTACATGGTGATCCTCGCGGTCGTGCTCTCGGTCATCTACGTCGTGCTCGTGTTCCAGTTCATCCAGCACATGCGCGGCCTGGGCGTGACGTGGTCCGGCAAGAAGCACAAGACCGTGCTCGTCGTCGGCCCGCGCAACGCCGGCAAGACGCAGCTCTTCCACGCGATCCGCGACGGCGAGATCGTCGAGACTGTCAGCTCCATGAAGGAGCTCTCCGCCACCTTTCGCGTGCACCCAAAGTACAACCCGGACAAGTTTGACGCCGAGCTCAACGTCGTCGACTTCCCAGGCCACGAACGCCTTCGCTCGTACGTGCACATTCATATATGCGCATGCTGTGGTCTCTATTTTTGCTTTGTGTACTACCGATGCAAGCGTTTGGTATTTGATGCGGGTCGCTTATTAACGATCGCTGTGTGGTTTGCTGCTGCTACAACAACAGGCGCGTGTCGGATTTCTACCCAATCACGGGCTGCATCGTGTTTGTGCTTGACGCATCGGACTCGCCAATGCTCCGCAAGGCTGCTGAGTACGTGTTGCATACTGCTGTTGCTCTATCTGGATACTGCTCGCTACTTGCAACGAGAACTGACACATACGTCTTCCTGCGCTTTTTTACATCACAACAACAGGTACTTGTACGACATATTCTCGAACGCCAAGGTGAACGACATATCGCCACCGCTCCTCATTGCGTGCAACAAGAGCGACGTCGCTGGCGCCATGACCCCAGAGGCGATCCGCGAATCGCTTGAGAAGGAGCTGACCCAGCTGAAGACCACGCGCTCGTCGCTTGACACAGAAGGCGAGGACCAGGACCTGTCGACCGTGCCTGTGGGCCGCGACGGCGCGGCGTTCCAGTTTGATGTCGATGCGCCATGTGAGGTGACGTTCGCCAAGTCGAGCGTCAAGGGCGGCTCGGTCAACGAGATTGTCGCGTTCATGATCAAGTACTAAGCGAAGCTGCGTACATGCTTCATGCTTTCTTGTTGCCCACCGCACCAGCCAACTCCTCCTCGATAGCTCTCCTGAATAGATACCGTACCACAGCAAAGCAAAGCAAAGAAATACACAAAAACAAAGACAACACACGCGTTTGACCAATCTGCAGGCTGCTGTCGTGCGAACTATTCGTTTGGCTGTTTTGTTTGTTGTTGTTATGGGAGTTGGTTGGTTCCGTTTCCTGAGACCGAGGCGCCGAGCCAGCGCCTGCCGCTCATAGTGTGTTTGTTGGTTGTACTACGTGTGTTCGACCCCTCTGCTCACCTTCAGCCGCCGATGCTGTTGCCCAGTCCGTAGAGCTGTCCGGAGTATTTGGCGGCGTTCTCCACCTTGCCGTCGAAGAACACCTCGACCATCTTGAAGAACGTCGCGGCCGTGAGCAGCGCGTCCGAGCCGGCCTGGTGCATTGTGCCTATTCTCTCCACCTGTAAATCCTCTGCGAGCCTGCTCAGGCCGCCCATCTTGTCAAAGTCCATCGCCACGTGCTTGAGGTCGAACGTGCTCGGGAAGTACGTGTGCAGCAAGTCGAAGAACGTCTCCTCTTCCGCGGGCAGCGGGCTGCACGTGAGCACCTTGAGCAGGTACCCAAAGTCCGACGAGCCGTGGAACGACACCCACTTAATGTTGTCGCCCAGCACGAGACCCGACGGCACGAGCAGCTCTCCGAAGCGCGCGACCTCGATGCCCATCTCTTCGTGCTTTGGGAAGTCGATGCCCGCCTGCTTTAAAATCTCGATCGAGTCCTGCGCGTACATGTCTTCACCCAAGCTAAACTTAAAGTTGAACTGCCACACGGGGATGTCGGTCATGAATGAGCCGTCCTCGTTGAAAAACGCGACTCCGAGCTGGATGATGCGCAGCAGGTCCACGTTGCAGCGCAGCGTCTGGTACTGATAGTCGGTCGACGTCGTGAACGAGCCGATGGGACGCGCCACCACGCCCGGGTACTCGGTGTCCATCGCCACGTAGCACTTGCGCTGCACCACCTCGCGGATTATCTTCATCGATTCCTCCAGGTTGCCGGCCCATACGTCGCGGATCTCTACGTTCGGCGGCAGTCCGCGTGACGCCAGCATAATTGATGATCTCGTCTTTCGCGCTTGCTTGCTGGTCTTTGTGTGCGAGACGACTGTGAGGCTGATACAGGGACTGGCAGGAAGGCAAATCAGGTAGGCGGCTTCTTCTCGTTTACCACTCACACAGGCACACAGCACACGCACACGTACAGATTCCTGTGAAGTGGGGTAGATGCACACAGAGACAGAGACAGAGAGATCGCGTGGATCAATCGGCCAATTGAGCTCTCGAGGTGCTTGCTTGTTAGACAAGCAAGCCACAAAGGGAAGAGGGGGCTCTGCTCTGCTTTCAAGAGAGACCAAAAAACCTCGGCGACTTGCACTCTGTGACCGCAAATTAGAATGTAACATTTAAAATGTATAAGAAGTGTCCATCTATTGGCGAGGTTTTAAAAGGAAACAGTGCGCGCCGAATAGAAACGATAGAAACCGTTTCTAACTGGTTGGCCCAAGATGCGCGCACCACTCGAACATAATTTGCAATTCACAATTCGCAAGAGCTTCTTTGACACGGAAGGAAGAGAGCGAGAGATGGTGGCGACGCGACTGCTGCTACTACGCGGCCGAGTACCTACTGCTACTACTGTGGCCCGCTCGCTAGGTGCGCAGCAACACTTCAGATCTGCTGCTGGTCGCATTGCTACTGCTAATGGCGCTCGCCACGTCGTGCGTAGCTTCTCGTTCGCGACAGGCAACGGCAATGACAACAACAAAGACGACGAGGATGACCACCACCACAATGGTCTGAACGGCGATGCGGCTACCAACGGCGACGTGAACCCGTTCGAGCGGTTGCTGCAGCACTCACAGCAGTTCCGCCAGCAGATGGCCGAGGCGGAGAAAAGCGGCGTGGAGTTCGCTTTTGTAGAAGAAAAGGACGACGATGACGACGATGATGATGCTGAGGAGGAGAAGAGTGAGGAAGCACCTGATGCGGATGGCGACAGCGATAGTGATAGCGACAGCGATAGTGATAGCGACAGCGATGACGAGGTTGGCGACGACAATGGCGGTGTCAGCGCAGTCGCTGAGCGGTTCTCCAAGCGTAGCGAGACGCGCTCCAAACGACCACCAACTTGCGCGTCTGGTTCGTTCAATGCCGATCGTGCCGCCCGCACAGCGCGCAGCGTGAAGCGCCGCATCCTGAACGCCCCCGAGGACGAACTCGATTACGAGCACGAGCTGAGTAAGCTCCAGTACAGCCGCGCGAAGGAGCGCAAGTACCAGCAGCTGATCCACCGCGAGCAGGACAAGGACCGCGTGTGCCGGAATTGCGGCGAGCGCGGCCACGTCGCCAAGCACTGCTTGCTGCCGATGATCTGCTCCAACTGCGGCGGCATCGGCCACCGCATGCGCGACTGCGTCTATCCGGACTACACCTCGGAGGTCGAGGAGGACGCTGAGAGCTTTGGCAAGAAGAAGAAGAAACAGCAGAAAGCGCAATCCGAGGTCGAGAAACAGCGCATGGGCATGCGCTACGACAAATTCAAAGAGGAGTTTGACTCACAGATTGAGGAGTATCTGGAGGACTCGGCGCTCGCGGCGGAGAAGCGCAACAAGCGGAAGGCGGAGAAGCTCGCGCAAAAGCAGGAACAGGCCTCGCAGGACTTTGATCCGGTGATTGGGTAAAGAGCCAACAAACCAAGACAACAAACAGAGAAAGCCATATTCTGTTGCAATAACAAGATATGCAGTCATTCATAGACAACCAAACTTCCAACCAGCATCAATCAATCCAAACCAGACACAATGCGTTTTGCTTTGTTTCCTTCTTTGCCCAAGAGTGCTTCACGTATTCGCCCCTCACACAATTTACACAAGGCTTTCGCCGTAGCCGCCGCCACCAGGGGTGTAAATCGTCAGGATCTCGTGCGGGAGCACGTCCACCGTGTTCTTGCCGCCCAAGTTCAGCACGCGGCCGTCCTTGCGCTTGAGCAGGTTCATACCGCGCTCGCCGTCCTCGCCACCTGCAAGACCGTACGGACGGAACGCGCGTCGCTCCGAGAGGATGCTCACCGTCATCTCTTCCAGAAACTCAAGTTCGCGAACGACACCGTCACCGCCACGGTACATACCCTTGCCGCCCGAGCCTTCGCGCAAATGAAACGCGCGCAGCAGCACCGGGTAGCGCTTCTCGAGGATCTCGGGGTCCGTGATGCGCGTGTTCGTCATGTGTGTGTGCACGCCGCTGCGTCCATTCCATGAAGGTCCCGCGCCAGCACCGCCGGCGATCGTCTCGTAGTACCCGCCCAGCGTCGCGCTTCCGAAGGTCAAGTTGTTCATGCACCCCTGGGAGGCAGCGCTCGCAGCAAACGCGCGCAGGATCACGTCTGTGATACGCTGGCTCGTTAGCACGTTGCCGCCCACCACTGCGGCGCTCGCGCTCGGGTTCAAGATGCTGCCGTCCTTTGGAAAAATGACCTCGATCGGCGTCAAACAGCCCTGGTTCAGCGGCAAATCCTCGCCCGTGAGCAAGCAGCGTAGGCAATAGATGATCGCAGAGTACGTGACCGCAGGTGGTGTATTGACGTTCCCGTAGATCTCGGGTCCCGTGCCGTTGAAGTCAAAGATCGCCGAGTCCGTACGTCTGTCAATCGTGACCTTCAGAGCGATCTTCGTGCCGTCGTCCATAAAGTCCTCCGCGTACACGCTGCCGACGTTCGGTAGGTTCTGCGCAAGCGAGAACTGGTGCAACATGCTGCGCACAGCGAGCTCGGCTGCCTGCTGGATGTACGTCATATACGCTGTCACAATTGGCAGCGAGTATTCGGCGACCAGCTCGTTCATCAAGATCACACCGCGCTGGTTCGCAGCGACCTGCGCCTTCAGGTCCGACAGGTTGTCGCGCAGGTTGCGCGTTCCAATACGCGGCACGCCTCGGTCGTCAACCATCCCCTTTTGCTCAAGGATGTCTGTGATCTCCTGCTCTCTGAATGCACCAACCTTGCCATCGACGAGCTTGAACGCGACGATTGCAGCACCTTCTTCTGAGAGCGTCTTAGAGAGCGGCGGCATCGATCCCGGCGCAATGCCGCCAATGTCTGCGTGGTGGCCGCGACTTGCGACAAAGAACTCGATCTTCTTCGTCTTCTTGTCAAACACGGGCGTGATCACCGTGATGTCTGGCAAGTGGCTGCCGCCAGCGAGCTGCGGGTGGTTCGACACGAGCACATCGCCGTCGGTCAAGTCGTCGCCCCAGTGCTTGAGCTGGTACCGCACCGCCTGCTGCATCGCGCCGAGGTGGACTGGTAAGTGCGGCGCGTTCGCGACAAGTCCGCCGTCCGGACCGAAAAGCGCGCACGAGAAATCCAAGCGCTCCTTGATGTTCACCGACACGGATGTTCGCGCCAGGGTCTTCCCCATTTGCTCGGCGATGCCCATGAAGCGGTGAGCAAACACGGAGAGTTGGATCGGGTCGAGCGGGATGTCGGCTGCGTCCACTGCTTCGGTCTGGATCACCTGCTTCTTGCCCTCGAACGTCAAGAACAGATCGCCGCTCTGCAGCACTTCGACGGTCCATCGTGGCTCGATGACCACCGTCGCAGTGCCCTGCATGATGATTGCAGGGCCGGCGTACTTGGCGCCGCGCTTCTCAAGAAGGGCTTCGTGAAGGTACACTGGGATGTCGCGCCACACTTTCTCGTCGTCAAAGTAGAACTTAGTCTTCGAGTGTGGCGCGCAAGCGCTATCATCGCTGGCCTGGTCGCCAGTTAAATCACCGCTACCTGCAGTGGCAGCGACATCCTTCAACGCTGGCGAGATGGTTCCACGCACACGGACATCGTCGATGATGATCGACCGGTTCTGGAGCACGAACCCGTATTCGCGCTGGTACTTTCGCACAAACGACGCCTCAAAGTCGTAGTCAAGGAGCTGCTTCTCAGACACCTCGAGAGGCACGCCCTTCTCACCCACAGGTCCGCGCGTCATCACCGCGTTGTCAGTTCCTTCGTAGCGCATGTTCAAGAAGAACTGGAGCTGGATGTCCTCGCTTTTGAAGCCATCGCCGACCAGCTCAGCCTTCACTTCCTGCGCCAGCGCCGAGAGACTCGCCACCAGTTCGTCCTTGTTCGCAGCGTTGTACTCGGCAGAGGATGGACGCTGCTTGTCGACCACACTGTCAGCAACGCTCAGTCCGTACGCCGAGAGAATGCCACTGTAGCGGTGGATATACACTTTCGACATGCCCAGTGCCTTCGCGATCGAGCACGCGTGTTGCGGTCCCGCCCCGCCAAAGCACGCCAAGATGTGGGTACTGATGTCGTACCCTTTCATCTGCGTCAGGTTGCGGATCGGGCGGCACATGGCTTCATTCGCGACACGCAGGAACCCCGATGCAACTTCTTCGAGCGTGTACTTTGTTCCATTCGCCGACGGCGATGCGTTGATTTCTTCGGTCAATTTCGCAAACGCACGCTTCGAGCCTTCGACGTCGAGCTCTTCGTCTTCGTCCGGACCAAAGATCTTTGGGAAGAACTTGGGAATGATGCGGCCAGTCACGAGGTTGGCGTCCGTCACACTCAGGTATCCGTTCTTGCGGTAGCACACGGGTCCAGGGTGGGCGCGCACCGACTCAGGGCCGACGATGAACATGCCGTTCTTGTAAAAGAGACGCGAACCGCCGCCCGCAGCGACAGTCTGAATGTCTAGCTGCGGGGCGCGCACAGGAACGTTTGCAGTCACGCTTTCGAGGACGTGCTCGAACTTGCCGTCAAAGCGCGACACATCCGTGGACGTGCCGCCCATGTCAAAGCCGATGACAGCAGGTGGTGGCGCACTGCTCGACTCATCACCACTTCCTGGTGGTGGACGGGTCGTACGCGCGTACCCAACGACACCACCTGCAGGTCCAGAGAGAATCGCGCGGTGGCCGTGGAAATGCTTCATGCGCGCCAGCCCGCCGTCGCTCTGCATGAAGCTGATCTTGACGTGTTCAAGGCCGTCGTCAAAGCCCGCGCAGAACGACGCGACGTACGTCTTGATCACGGGGGTGAGGTACGCGTCGGCGCACGTCGTGTACCCACGTGGCACGGCTTTGATCATCGGCATCACTTCCGACGAGAGCGAGATCTGCGTAAAGCCCAGCTCCTCCGCCAGCTTGGCGGCTTCCAGCTCGTGCTTGGGGAACGTATACGAGTGCAGCAGGACGATCGCGGCACTGCTGATGCCTGCCTCTTTTGCTGCCTGCAAACATGAACCACACAAAACTTATGTCAGTATCAAATGGTCGGAACTAAGACTTATCAGTACCCAGACTCAGTCGTACCTGCAGCTTCAGACGAAGATCCTTCGCGTCCAGCTCTTTCGTGACGCGCACGTAGTCCCCACTGATTCCGCGCACATCAGTCTCCTTGCGATCCTTTTGGTCAATCATCTGAAGTCGCTCGTCCACTTCAATCACAGACTCGTACAACATCTAATAAACAACAACACAAGCAACATCAGCACTACCCTTACACAGCCAAGACAAAGAGCAAGCGAGAGCACGCACGTCCGGGGTCTGGATCTCCAGGTCGAAGATCTTTGGACGTGACTGATTGCCGATGTAGAGCAGGTCGCGGAAGCCCTTGGTCGTGATGAGCACCGTACGCTCGCCCTGGCGCTCCAGCAGCGCGTTCGTTGCGACCGTCGTGCCCATGCGGATCTCCTGGATGCGCGACGTGTCCACGGGCTGGTCGCGCGGGTGCGGCACGCCCGTCATCGCCTCCAGCACGCGTCGAATACCTTCACTGCATAATGCAAACACATACATATATACATACATAGAAGCGCGATGAGCACAGATCCAATACTAGACCACGCAAATCTTGTTTTCTCTTTCTTCATGTTTCCCTCACCGTGGTGCATCGGGGTAGTTGGCGGGGTCCTCTGAGAGCAGCTTGATGACCTTGGGGCGGATCTCCTGCACGGCCCCCTGGGCATCAAAGACGTCCATCTCGGCGTAGACGTCCGTGAAGGTGCCGCCGCGGTCGATGGCGAAGCGGAACGCGCGCATGCTGATCAACGATCTTCTTGTCTTCCTGTTGTTGTTGGCTTGATGTGTGTGCGTCGCGAAGAGCTCCAATCAGCAAGTGAGCTTGGGGCTTTGTGGCTTCTTGGGCTGAGTTGGACGCACAATCTTTCTTGATGTGCGTTGCTGAGGTGGTTGAACATCCCACAGTAAGGTCCAGATCGTGGTGTGAGACTCTATTTAGGTCAATAGTTAAGACTGATCCAGAATGTGAAGCATCACAGAATACCGGTTTAGCAGACAATAATACCGTTGTGTGTGAAGTGCTATATAACAAAAGCTCAATGGTAAACCACTGAGTGAAAGCTATCATGGTTTCGGTATGTTGCCGTTGGGCAGACTCCCAATGCCCATTCAGTGCTCGTCTTTGACTTTGCTGTTGTTTTTGCTGTTGCTGTCTTTTGCTGCTCCACGTATCCAAAGCAGCTTTAGATTCCCCTTACAACTACACTGCAGTGAGTACTAGTCTTCAGAACATACTGTGCCCACTTCAGAGAGTTAGACCACTTCAATTTGTTCCGAGTACCTTGCTTGGGTTCCGTGATTGTCGTCATCCTCTAGACTGCATTGTGTGCCCCAGTACACATGAAAGAAACATGCTTACGGAAGATGGTGAAAGCAGACAGATCTTGCGATGCTGGTTGGGAATCAAGCGTCGGACTGAAAACGTGACGAGATACAGGAGCCAGAAAAGCAATTATGGCCAGTGCCGAAGCTCCCTATGCTCCGATCTTCTCCTTGCGTTGGTATTACATCGTACCCGTGCGGTAATAACCCAGTTACTCGCGCACTCTTCAATTCTTTTCGTCGAAGTCACTTGGTCACTGGGAAGACAAGAATGAAGCTCCTCCCTCTAGGTCTTGCTGCAGCGTGCCTGCTTACAAGTGCTCAAGTGAAGTCCCTCGCTGCAGCCGCGCGCTCCAGACAACATGGCGACAACCTACAGCCCAATGCACTCGATGGCGTACCCACTCGGCAGCGAATTGTTCAGTACCATAGTGCTCGAAGAGCCCATCAACACGGATTTTTAGCTCATCAAGACCCATTTCAGCAGAGTGCGCACGTACTACTCGCAGTTTTACGGAGTTAACGTCGCTAGGTTCGCTGCGGCATACAACGTGAAGCTTCACTTGGGGATCTCCATGGCGAGCGAGGTGTGGCTTCAAAACGAAATCGATAACGTTGTCACGGCGGTGCTGCAGTACCCAGGCACGGTCGAAGCAATCCTGGTCGGCAATGAGAACTTGTTCCTTGGTGTCACGTCGACCCAGATTCTCAACATCGTCATCCAGATCAAGACCCGCTTGGAGACAAAGCCTCGGCTGTGAAATTTGGCACTGTTCAGCACATCACCGAATACTTGGACGCAAAGTACAATGCACAAATGAAGACCCTCTCCGACAATCTCGACATCCTCGGTGTGAATACTCATTCTCCGACAATGGATACAACGCGCTCGAACCACTGGCGATATTGAACGGTTCATAGAACGCTGTGGCGAAGAAATACCCTGTCAGCAAGATGCTGCTCACGGAGACCGGTTTCCCAACTGCAGGGGCTCCGTTCTCTCTATCACCAAGCGTCCAGCCGTCGCTCTCAAGCTCTGTTGTGTACTACAAAGCTGTTGTACGGCGGAGCCCACCGGGGAATGCGTTGTCCGCAAAATTCTGGTTCGATTTCTTCGACCAACGCCTCGATGACAGCACCATGGGTGTGGAGCTTGAGAAACACTTTGGCTTGTGCACTTGTGATCGTTAGCAAAAGAGCGTGGAGTACCCCCTTGGCGGCTATCACCGCCATGCCAACTCTGTCGTCAACCACGCTGGTCCCCACTCCAGTGCCAACTACGAAGGCTCCAACTCAGACCAAGAAAAAGAAGAGCCTGGCCAAGTAGTAGTAGCAGTAGCAGCTAACAATAATGAACCTTCAACTCCCATTTCCTTCTAAAGAACATTCACTTTCGCACACCAATCAGTATCACAAGCCATGTTTCCATCAACTCCGTCAACGCCATGCTGGAGCACCGCATCATAGCTTCATGCTGCGATGGACTGTTAATACACAGCTTTCCATACACGTACATGTTGCAGCAGGCTCCACGTTCAACAACTCTCCGGTGCGTCCTTGGGCCGTTCGTTGAGAATGCCGTGCGACACGGAAGTGGAAGAAGCTCCATTGCTCGTTGACCGACCACATGCCGAATAAGACTGCGAAGTGAGATACCACACAGTAGAGTATTGTATTGTATCCGCATGCGGTAGAGCTATGCATTGAGCGCTTGTGATAAACCACAGCCGTGTAAAGGTGCTGCTGTGGGTCGAGGGCTTTTGACTTTCGCAACAAAAAAAGCCCATTTGATTGATGAGCTAGGCAGGGTGAACCCACAAGTGGACTTTGGATGGATCCTGGACGGCATAAAAAAGGGCATGAAAACATCAGTGGTGCACAATGAATTTCTATAAACTGATAATGCGTCTTTCTTTCTTAACCCTTGCGTTCAGCAGGCAGTGGGCTAGACAGGGTTGCTCGATTCCTGGTACTCGCGAGTGCGCTGAACTGCTCGCACACTGGCGAAAGCGCAGAAGTTCCACACAATCGTACCGAAAGGTGCTGAAATCCCTCACTGCTCGTGCTGGGTTGTGTTACGCTGGACTGAAAAACAACAATTTGGCAAAATCTTATTCCACCAGGATGTATGACCGACCAGCTGTAAACAAATGTCCTCGATGGTGCTGCCAGCGGTGTTCCATCCTGACGGACTCATCAAACTCCTCCTACGAAGGCCTGTCAGTTCAGCATCTAAACTATAAAAGCACGAGGTCTAGTAAAATGATCATCATCACGCGCACACACATACACACACTCGGTCCAAATCAAAAACTACACCTCCCGCTCTTTCTCTGCGCGACAGTGGCTGTGGTCGTGACTGTGATCGTAACGGATCGAATCGAAAGTCCCCAGCTATTTCATCTCGCTATCCTGTGCGTATTGGAAAACAAACTTTAGAAACCAGTACGCGTGCATGTCAGAGAGTGGGACCGTTGATGGTGTACACCAGAAAGAGCCCCATGCGCGTGCCACATATGTACTCATATCCATGAGGACTCTCGAAATCTCCGAAATCTCACACCAACCACTTCAGTGACGAAGCAGAACTTCTCACTTGTTCTCTATGCGTCAAGATGCCGGAGCGTGTCTCGGATTTCGTTCCAGTGGACCCTGCAGGATAAGCACTGTGCGATTCGTCAAGCAAACAGAACAGAACAAGCGACAGAGTATACTCTGGCACAGTACTCGCTGAAGACGGAGCCTTGGGCGTAAACTTGCCTCCGTGCACCAGATGTAGTTTTGCTCCTGTCGCTCCATCGGACGAAATCTGAACCACATCATAAGCTCAGGGAGGTTTCGTGGCTGGGACGAAAAGGCTCTCTCTCTCCACTACACACCATCTCGTGATAACAAAGGAGCCACTCACGCCACTCTCTATTTCTATATACAGACGAGCAAACGAGGAAGTCCGTTGACATAACGCTCCTCTCGCTCTTTCGCTCCCTCGCGTGTACCGCTCACTCCTCAATTTGCTCCCTCGGAGGTACTTACGCAAGCAGCAAAGCAGGCAGGCAACGCGATGAAGTCCTTCTCGAGAACGCTCGCGGTCCTTAATGCCCTCGCCGCCTGCGTGCTCGCAAGCATGGGAGCGGCCGTCCAAGCTCCGACATCGGGTCCACCGGGCAACATGGCGACCACCTACAGTCCGATGCACTCGAAAGCGTACCCGTTCGGCAACGAAGTGCTCAACACCACGGCGCTCGAAGAATCCATCGACGCCGACTTCAACCTCATGGCGAAGCACTTCACCAAGGTACGCACGTACTACTCGCAGTTCTTCGGTGTGAACGTCGCCAAGTACGCTTCGGCGCACAACGTCAAGCTGCACTTAGGGATCTACATGACGACTGAGTCGTGGCTCCAAGACGAAATCAACAACGCCGTTCTTGCGGTGCAGCAATACCCGGGCACGGTCGAAGCGATCCTAGTCGGCAACGAGAACCTTTATCTCGGCGTCAAGGACACGGACATCCTGGCAATTGTTACCCAAATCAAGACTCGTCTCGGAGATAAAGCGTCGAGCGTCAAGTTCGGAACCGCGCAGCGTGTGGCCGAGTACCTCGACGGAAACTACGATGCTCAGATCCAGACTCTCTCAAGCAACCTGGACATTCTTGGCGTCAATATCTATCCGTTCTTCAGCGACGGATACAACGCGGCTAAACCCGTGGAGATCTTGGACAATTTGTGGAACCTGGTAGCAGCCAAGTACCCGGTGTCGAAGATGGTGCTGACGGAAACCGGCTTCCCGACTGCTGGTGCGCCTGCGTCCATCTCTCAAAGCGTGTACCCGTCGCTTACGAGCTCGGTCGACAACTACCTGGCAGTGGTGCAGTGGACGCCAAAGGGAGGCGCGTCGTCGCCAAAGTTCTGGTTCGACATGTTCGATCGCCACCCAGATGACAACACGATGGGTGTCGAGCTTGAGAAGTACTTTGGACTGTACACGTGGGATCGTCAGCGTAAGAGCCTGAGCTTCCCAGCTGACATTTGGACGACCCCAGCTCCAGCCACTCAGACTTCGACCCCAGTTGTTACTACCCAGGCTCCGGCCCCGGTTGCTACTATTCAAGTACCAGCCCCAGTTGCTACAACCCAGGCACCTGCCTCTGTTCCTACGGTCCAGACACCAGCACCTGTACCAACCACCCAGACACCAGCACTTGTTTCTACTACTCCAGCACCAGCATCTACCTGTACCGTCAGCGGCGGCTACTGTGGCAACAGTGTCGAAGGCACCAAGTGCTGTCAATCCGGCTCGTACTGTCAGCCGTGGAACCCGCTCTACTACCAGTGCCGCGCTGCTCCGTCGACGTGCCCAACCCAGGAAGTCAATGTCGACTACTACGGTGATGATCTCAGCACCGTGTACAGTCTGCAGCCTGATGACTGCTGCGCCACCTGCTCCAAGACGTCTGGCTGCGTGGCGTATACCTTCGTGAACTACAACACGAATGGAAAGACTGCCTGTTACTTGAAGAAAGGCTACGGCACGAAGCGAGCGGTGACCGGCGCGGTGTCCGGCCAGGTGGCGGTGCTGCAGACTGCTACGTGCCAGACGGCGTCGAGCGGTGCGTGTGGTACAGCCGCGACCGGCCCCAAGTGTTGCCCTTCGGGCGAATACTGCCAGCCATGGGACCCATATTGGTACCAGTGCCGTCCAAACCCGAGCCAGTGCGGCACCCAGGAAATCGGCATCGACTACTACGGCAACGACATGGCGACCGTGTACGGCATCCTCCCAAGTGAGTGCTGCGATCGCTGTGTCAGCACCGCTGGCTGCCAGGCGTACACCTTTGTCAACTACAACTCGAACGGCGTGTCGGCGTGTTACCTGAAGAACGCGGTGGGTGAAAAGCGCGCAGTCGCTGGCGCGGTATCCTCAAAGGTTTTGACCCCGAAGGCTGCGTGCTCGACCTCCGCCTGGGCTTCGTGCGGCAACAGCAAGGGCACGACGTGCTGCCCATCGGGACAGTACTGTCAGCCGTGGGATACGGGCTTCTACCAGTGCATCGCCATACCGACGCGGTGCTTGCAGCAGCTTGCGAACGTGGACTTATACGGCTTCGACATGGGTACCTTCTACCTCCTGTCGCCTGCCCAGTGTTGCGCCAAGTGCTCGGTGACCTCTGGTTGCAAGGGGTACACATTTGTGAACGAGAACGCGGACGGCCGCACGGCGTGCTACTTGAAGAGCAGTCTCGCGGGCCAGCGTGTGTCGAGCGGCGCCGTCTCGGGCATCATGAACTAGCTCGTTGCTAGCCAGGGAATCCGTTCTCCTTCTCATCCTAGTATCAAGCGCACCCAACGCATCCGACGGATCGTACGTATGAAGTCATCAGTAATGTGTACACCGTATGTCTACTTACGTGTTAATACACCACCAGTTTTGCAACAAACAGCACACAATGATCCTCCTTTCGTCTCCAATGTTGCCACAGAGATCTACCAGAGCACATCAAGATAGTTTGATCTTCACTCTCGGTCCGAATAATCGTTTGACATGCGAGTGAGGCTCTATACAACAGCTGTGAGGAGACAACTGTAACGTTCACACGAATGGTACGTGGACCACAGGAAAGTAGGAGACCAGAGAGTCAGCACGCGACTCAACTCAAGTGGCTGTGTTTGGGTCCTGCACACCAGGTTCTGGGCGTCGACACTGTGCTCTGCCGCTATTGTCAAACTTTCCACACATGCGCCACACGTGAGAGCAACAACATCGGAGAGATCGAAAGAGAGTCTGCCAACGTCCAGCAGCGCCATGGAAAGCAGCAGCAGCAGTGCTACCACCGTCGACTTTCCCCAGTCTCTCTTGCCACCACCGTCATCGCTCCATCCGTCGATGTTCGCGCAGCTGCTCGGTGCTGTAGAACACGGACGCGTGCAAGTAGTGCGGAAGCTCCTCGACCGAGCAAGAAGAAGAGACAATGACGAGGGCGAAGAGCTCAGTGCGCTGGGCGTTGACGCTCAGGACATCACCGGCAACACGCTTTTGATCGTGGCAGCACGGAACGATCACGAGCAGATCGCGCAGCTACTGCTGGACCACGGAGCGAGTGTGGACACGAAGAACAAGCAAGGCGCGACAGCGTTGATGGTGGCGGCGATGCACGGCAACCACAAGATTGCGCGCATTCTGCTAAAGCATAGTGCGTCGACAGAAATCGTGGACAACCAAGCGAAGACAGCGCTGATCCTCGCTACGAGCGATGACCAAGTAGATGTTGTGCGCGTACTTCTAGAGTATGGTGCAGTGACCGAGGCGAAGGACAGTCAAGGGTGGACGTCTCTCTTTTCAGCTGCGTTGAACGGATACGAAGAGGTAATAGAAACTCTACTAGAGCACAACGCCTACGTGAACCAGCGCGACCACATCCAAGAAACGCCGATCATGCAAGCGGCGTACAGCAATCACGCAGCGGTTGTCGGCGTCCTGCTAGCAAACGGTGCGCAAATCGACGCAAAAGACAAGAAAGGCTGGACCGCACTCTTCCATGCAGTCAGTGAGAACGCAAAGGAGGCTGCGGATCTATTGCTCGCAAACGGGGCGGAGACGAATCGCAAAGATACCGAAGATAGTACCGTGCTGATGCAAGCAGCAGCTCGCAATCGGTTCGAGATCATTGAGAACTTGATCGAAAACGGAGCCGACGTGGATGACACCAACCGAGCGGGGTGGACGGCGCTATTTCAAGCGGCTTTCCAGGGACATCACGAGTCCATCACAGCGCTGATCAACGGCGGCGCACATGTGAACGCGAAGGACGTGATTGGAGAGACCGCTCTCATGCAGGCAGCGTACAGCAACCACGTCTCGTCTGTCCTGGCCTTACTTGAGGCCGGCGCAAATATCAACGAGAAGGACAACATTGGATGGACCTCGCTGTCTTATGCTGTGAGTGAGGGTTTCCATCACGTGGCGTCTCTCTTGATCGCGAATGGCGCAACGATCGACGTGAAGCACAACGACGGATTCACGTCGCTGGTGGTCGCAGTGAAGAAGGATCGCGCTCAGGTCGCTCGTGTGTTGCTGGAGAGAGGAGCAGATGTGGAAGTGAGAGACGACAAGCACGGGTGGACGCCGATACTCCACGCTGCGAAGCTGGGTCATGAACGTGTGCTTCAGGCGCTCTTGGAGCACGGAGCAGATCCCAATACTGCTAGTGCTAGTGACGGAACCACTCCACTGATTGAGGCTGCGGCGCGCGATCTGAGTTCAGTCGCTACAATCCTGCTGAGCAGTGGCGCAAACGCGGACGCGAAAGACAGCAGCGGCAGGACAGCGTTGATGCACGCTGGCAAGAACGGGCATGTGAACATGGCAACGCTTCTTCTCAAGCGAGGCGGAGCTGGCATCAACGCGAAAGATGTGAATGGTTGGACGCCGTGCTTCTTTGCGGCATCTCGAGGACAGCGAGATGTGCTCTCTGTTCTGATCGAGAGAGGTGCGAACCTGAACGTGCAAAGCTTGGGTGATGGCTCATGTCTGTCCGTGGCAGCTGCGCGAGGACATGTTAATGCTGTCTCACTCCTGCTGAAGCACGACGCTGATCCGAATACCAGTGATCGTAATGGCTCAACACCACTGATCCAAGCCGCGACTTTTGGACGACAGCATGTCGTTACGAGGCTTCTTGAGTACAACGCTAACGTTGACGACAAAGACCAACTGGGCTGGACGCCTCTGATGCACGCATCCAGATCTGACTACCCGTCCATCGTGGAATATCTGATTGAGCATGGGGCCGACTGCAGAGTCACTGATCCACAGGGCTTCACCGCGTTGCTGCTTGCTGTCCAGTGCGGTCACTACCGAATCGTTCAGCAATTGATCACTAGTGGCGGAGTTGAGTTGGTGAAAGCCACACTCACTGATGGACGCTCAGCACTGCACCTTGTGGCACAAGCGATGAGTCACGAAAGCGAACGCATGATCCAGTTCCTCTTAGACAGTGGAGCAGACCCGAAGCAAACTGACAACAATAGCCGGCTCGCGAAAGAGTATCTGAACGGCTCGAATAACAACAGTATAACCGGCGCTTTACTGGAGGGTGACGATGACAATGGCTTGCTTGGCAACCAAAAGGAGAAAACCACCGAGCAACCTGAGCAGCCATAGAGGTACAGACATCTGCACGACTATCAGGTCCGTACAACGTACTACATGTATTTGTTGTCATACTTTGTATCTGGTTATACTACTACTTCAAACGTAGTAACATTGATTTCAAAGAGAAAGAAGATGGTAGGCTTGAATCGTCTGTTTTTTCCGTGAGAACAAACGATCAGCTATTTCGGACAGACTCGTGCCATCTGCGCATTGTATCGCGGACGTGATCGCCGAAGCCGCCTAGATGACAGACGACGTGACACCGGCAACGCCACTTTGAGTCACTCCCTTGGCGCTCTTGAGCCAGCAAGTACCTCCATTGTACGTGCTCCACGTGAACGCGCGGCAGCCACCCCACGATCGGCAGATGTCGCAGCATGGCTCAGCCTTGCCGCTCGGAGCGCTGCCGATATCGTTACC
>JALBZD010000566.1:0-22129 GCA_038050675.1 Globisporangium cylindrosporum | reverse complement strand
CAGCAGCAACTCAAGCCCCCAACGCCCTCGTGGCTCCTGATGTCGAGCGCCTGGACGCCCCCGAGCTCGCGGAGCTCCTCCAGTCCAGCGGTTCCTCCTCTGTGGTGGTCGTCGACGTGCGCGACCCGGGCACCGACGGAGGCTTCATTCGCCACGCGCTCAGCGTGCCCAAGGTCAAGTTCGACTCGGACGACTTCGTCGACGCGTTCATCCGCGAGCACGCCGGCGACGAGCTGCTCGTGTTCCACTGCCTGAATAGCAACGGTCGCGGTCCGACGGCAGCCGGTCGCGTCCACGATCGCATCCCAGAAGTGCTCAAGGACGCGGACGTGAAGCCTGTCGTGAAGGTTCTCCGAGGCGGCTTCAAAGTCTTCTTCGAGGTGAGTTTTGTGTTGCGAATGGAGCGAGAAGGTGTGTGTGTGTGTGTGTATGGGAGAGAGAGAGAGAGAGAGAGAGAGAGAGAGAGTAGGCTTACTAATGTTGTTGTTGCTGCTGCTGCTGCTTTGTGCGACGTTCTTCCAGCAATACGGCGACAACGAGAGTTTCGTGGACCCATCGGCTTTGCCGCTGTAAGCGCCAGCCTCTTCCGTGACCCCTGTGACTTCGTACTAGTTAGATTTCATTGACTACACGCAAGTTTTAGAGGAACCCCTCACGCTTTGATCGAAAACAAATTACAATTCAATTCAAAACAAACGACATGCAAGAAAATACAAAGCCGGGGTGGACTCCATGGTAGGTCGGTCAATTGACCAGGCAGTCACCTAACCACCCTCCTTGAAGTAACCTACTCCGAAATCAAGTTTGAGATGCCCAAGTTACGAGGACACAACGATCTCCTGCAGCGCCGTCATGTTGATCGCGATGCCCTCGGCGCCGCTCACGAGACAACTCAGCAGCAGCAATTCCTCCATCGACACCTTCTCGAAGCGGCTCTCGCCCATGAGCCATTCGACGTACGCCGACTTCATGCTGCGTGCGATGTCGTCCAAAAAGAAGTCCTCGACATTGAGTACGTCGTGCTGGCGGCGCATCGGCGACATCTGCGTGAACCCGCCGGCAGTGCCCGTGGACACGGCCGAAAACTTGCGCATCATCACCTCGTCGTTCTTGGGCGTGAGAACGGCCGTGAAGTTCATCTTTGGCGTCGCCGCACCAGTGTTACCAGCGGCGTGCGACGGCGAGAGCGTCGCGCCGCTTTCGTACCCAGCAGCCGCCGCTGTGGTACCGTTTGCTCTTTCGGTCTCTTCCTCTTCATTGATGCGAAGCATCGTGCCAGCGAGCGATCCGCGATCCGTCGGCGCCTTTCCGGCGATGATCGGCGCCTTGGGCTTCATCCTCTGGTACACCTCGACCTCGAGCTTGAGTCCATTCTCGAGCGCGTCCATGAACTCCTCGAACGAAACCTTGCCGCTGCCATCCTTGTCGACAATGTCCATGAACTCGGACACGTATTTGTTAATCTCGTCTTCGTCCATCACGCCCGACTGCGCAAAGATGTTCTGCAGCATCGTCATGACTTCGTCTGAGTCGATCTCGCCACTACAGTCGCGGTCCGCGAGACGGAACGCCTCCTTGATCTGCATGAAGATCGCGGTCTGCTCCGGCTCGGCGTACACGAACCCGTCGCCAAAGAGCGTGTGCAGTGTCGCAAAGGTGTCGGTGATCGAGGTCTGGAACTGACTACTCGCGCTCGCCCACTTCTGGTAGCTCGTCGTGTCGCCGTCGTTGTACATGTTGCCGTCGTCGTCGCCGCCGTCGCGAATGTCCACGGCGTTCTTGCGGTTCACCTTGTTCTCCTTCACGCGGAAGTTGAACCAGCTCACGAGCTTGAAGAGCAGGTTGTTGTTCGCGAGCAGCTTCTTCGAGAGCTTGAGCACCGACTCGTACTTCTTGGACGAGAACGCCGGTCGCCACAGCGACGGCTCAGCGTTTGCTTCACCCAAAAGCTTCTCCTGCTCGGCGATGAGCTTTGGGATCTTGGTCTGCAGGATCTCGCGGAGCTCGTCGAGCGCCTTGTCGTCGATTACATCGGAGCTCGACATGTGATGGCCGAAGAGCACGTCAAAGCTCTTCTGGAGTTCCTTGAGCGTGTCCTGGATGTTGCGGCGCAGCATTCGCCCCGCGCTCTCAGGGCACAGCGCGAGCTCCACCACGAGGAACAGGATGATGCCCACCGAGGTCTGCGCAAGACTCGAGTACGACGAGATCGCGATGCTCCCGAACGTGTCGGAACCGTTCGGCAAACACACGTCCGATTGGCGCAGCAGGATACCCGCGGCAATGAACGCCGACACCAGACCGGCGTAGTTGCCGTAGCCGCCGGCGAAGCGGAAGTACATGGAGAACGCGACCCAGACGAAGAGCACGACGTTCGTCAAGATGATGTTCACGGCCCGCGGGTCGCACACCTGCGAGATGAAGAACTGAAACACCGACGGCACGACACTTCCCGCGACGACACCGCCGACACGGTTCACGGTGATGCTGAACGAGCCACCGATGTGGTTACCCATGACGTATGCCACGGCACCTGGCGTCGTGTTGCTGTACGCGTACACGTATACTGAGAGAAACGTGCCCATGGTGATTGCTGTGACAGACTTGAACGTCGAGACGATCTCCAGGCGCGTGTACGTGTGGCTAACAAAGAAGCCCTTGACAGTGGTGATGATGAAAGATCGCGCGCGCTCGCCGTCGTCATACTGCTTAGCGTTGTGGCTCGCCTGGAACTCGATCAGCGTGCTGCAGAATGAGTTGAGCGAGAAGAGGAACAGGTTGAGCGGCACGTTGCCCGCGACGTCCGACACCGACGCCTTCTTGGCGCGCAGCGTGCGGTTCTGGATCGAGCGGTAGCGGTGCAGCGTATTCTCCATCTGGGTCTCGAGCGGGTGCAGCGATTTGAGCTCCAGGTCTGTTTATAATAATGAAGGTAGTGCACACACACAAACAAACGAGATCGGTTAGTACAGAAGATAGGTACAACACAGTGGCTGCTGGTCCCAGGTTCCTTCCAACTCACGCTCGACCGAGTTGTTGACGCCCTGGCAGATCTCGTTGAGTAGGTCGCCCGAGCGCAGCTGGATGATGTAGATCTCGCGCTGCAGGGTCTTCATGTACTCAATGTGCAGGCGCTCGTACTGCTCGAGCTTCATCGCGTGGCTGAGCGACTCGAGGTCTGAGAGCAGTGACGCGAGCAGGCGCACTTGGTTCTTCACCATCGACCGGTTAAACTTGAGCAAGTAGTGGATGCCGAAGAGCTGCTCCCACCAGACATCTTCAACGAGCGTCTTCATGCGCAGGCTGCGCGCGATCTCGGCCTCGAACTTGCGCTGCAGCGTGACCTTGAGGAAGTCCATGTGCTCGACGTTCTTGTTCTTGAAGCAGTACGAGTCGACGATGAGGTTGAGGATCTCGAGGATCTCGTCTGCCGCCTTTTTCGTCTCGGCGCGGAGGCGCGTGATGCCACTGCACATGAGAGAGTAAATGGGAGTTAGTACCGAGAAGGGTCATGACGGAAAGACAAGGCAGTAGGCATCGACGCTCCAAAGCCAGGACGTACTAGATCGGGTACGGGATAAATGTGATCAGCAGCGAGAGCAGCGAGCCGGCGACACCGAGCAGCACGTAGACGTAGAGGTTCTTGAGGATGTTGTCTTCCTCATAGAATGGGTCACCCGTAGTCTTGAGCTTGGCGCTGTTGAGCGGGTCCGTCGGATTGATGATCGTCAACGCTGCACAATTTTTCCATACAAAAGAAACACACTCCATTAGCGACCAGTGAACTCCCAGTTGGCTACATCAGTCTCCAGCATAACCAGGAGACACCCAATTCTTCTTAATATAGGGACAGTACCGTACCAAAAAAGAGGTTGTTGCCCATGGCGAACTTCTTGGTGTTGGTCTCGAACGGTAGCAGCAGGATCGCGACCGTGAACAGGATGATGAACGGCAGGATCACGTAGAAGTTATGCGGGTTGACCCAGTAGGCGCTCGAGCTGAACGTGCGCGTGATGCGGAAGAAGCCGTCCTCGGGGCCGGTCGCGGTCTCCGCCGTGTGCATACTGAAGATCGAGAAGAGAATGACGTTGAAGATGAGCGCCATGCCGTTGCCCACGAAGCCCTGCACGACCTCGCGGATCGTCGCGCCGATGTTATCCTTGGTCGTGAAGATCACAGCCGTGGCGCAGTAGCTCAGGCCGCCCAGGTAGAACCAGTCGGGGAAGAGTACCCATTTCTTCGAGTGGGCACCCTTGGGGTCGTAGTCCGACTCGCGCGTCTGGATCGCCGACGCCAGTAGCACGCCGAACGCCACGCGGATCGCCATCTCGGCGTTGAACTTGAAGCCAGCTGTGCATAATAACAACAGCAACAGTGGAGGCATTCTTGTATGAGTACAGGTGATCACGCAACGAAGAGGTTCATAGGAATACAGGAGAATACAGAAGATAAAGGACGTACGCGCGAAGCGCTCCTGCTTGAGCATGCCCTTGCGCTTGGCGTCGTAGTCGATTTTGAGCTTGGCATCCTTCTCGTACTCGGTGCCGGCCGTCGAGCGGCCGTGCGCCATCGTGGGCTTGCGCTGCACGAGGCTAGGGGCGTTGGCGCTGGCGCCGGCGGTCGCCGCGACACTCGTGGTGTCGCTCTGGTCGTTCAGCGGAATCGTCAGATCACTACAGCAGCCAACACACGTCACACGCTCGTCAGTCCACCACACCTAACATACACACAGAAATAGAGAGATAGAGAGTCTTGGGCCGCACGTACTCGCGTGGGCTCTTGGAGCCGCCTCCTCGGAAGCTCATGCTGGTGGCAGGTCAGGTCGATCAGTCGAGCGGACGGACGGACGGACGAGCGAAGGGCTTGAGCGAGGGCGAGCGAATGAGAGAGTGAGGGATGAAGGGCAGCAGGTGATTTATAAGCCCATAGTCAACACAAGCCCAGCATAATAAGTACGTCATGGCCTTGCCCAAAGCCTCATTCACGCTCCTCATACATTTCCCGCGCGTTCTTTCTGTTGAGTGTAGATACGTGAAACGCACTGTAAGCCGCACAACTATGTACTGCACACTGAGTTGCTGTGTGGTGCTGTATGAAACGGACGGTGGGCGTATTTTTATGCGAGATAGAGTGAACGTATCCGACTTGCCATCTGGAAAGTGGGTAGTGGGTGCATTCTGAAAGTGCATATTTGTGTATATGCATACGAGGGGAGCGGCGAAGCCACTTTGTCACATGGCTCCCTTTGTCGTAAGACAGAGCAAAACATCGACACTGCGTCATTCACCCTTGCACCCTCGATACCTCACCACACGCCGCCGCGCCAGGCCACCGGCTCACGCGGCAGTAGTAGTCATCGCCATCGAGCTCTAGGAGCCACGCTTTCCAACCAATCCAGAAACTGTTGGAGCCTCAAAATCTCACTGACAAAATTTTCGTTCAGACTCAACGACACTCCAATCATGTGCCACAGCAACAAGACTATATATTTGCTAAAAAGAATTGATTCACGCACATCTGCTCGAGACTGCTTGCAATAACACATGGAAAGATAGCCTCCAAACGTCGTTGTCACCATATACACTGGTGATAGTCCTCGAGTCACGCGTCTTCAGCTCCTCAATCCCGGGCAACCTGAACAGTTCCTACAGTAGACGGCCTCGACAAACAATCTCCAATGCCCACAAAGATGATTGATGGACACAATCCAGAAAATGCAACTCTATATGGGTAAATGATCCTACCTAAATGTTGTGCTTTCAGCAAAACCATTTGCAGTTCGCAGTATCACAACAGTAACAAATGAACTCTTTCTTTCCCAGATTTGCCACTCAATATGACTGACTGACTGTGAGTACTGAGTAGTTCTGGTGTTGGTTCAGTGAGGCGAGCCTACACCTGAGAAACTCTCTACATGCATATATTGTTTATGTGCATGTTTGTAGCAAAAATCGTGCAAGCAATTAGCGGGAAAGAAGTGGCACATTTTGCACTGACCACATTCCAGAACGCGATGCTCTCATTTGGAAATCTCGGACGATTAATCGAATTGTATTGGTTTGCACGTTTTTATTGGTGTATCGCCAACTTTGATATTATATTGGTTTTGCAAGTGGACTAATCTCTGCACTTGCAAGATGTGTGGTTACCACTAAAGCCCATACACACAACGCATATCAAACGCGGCAAAAATAAGATCAATCTTTGGATTTTGGTACAGAGGCAATTGACAACAGCGGTTGTTTGTCTGGGTGTTTTTTGTGATTACCTCCAAATAGCGATTTGTGGGATTGTGGCAAGATGCGAACCCGTGCGGAAAGTTCTGGCATGGGTTTTGAAATTCCGTACCCAAAAGTCGTAAGTACGATTCATGGCAATTGAACAACAGATGTGTCGCAGATAGCTTATACTCTATTACGAGCTCTGATTTCCTATTCCGTCAAGGCCATTATACTTCTCTGCAAGTGTGGTACAGTAAGTACTAGCGTGGTCAAGTTACCATTTCCTTGCCAGTCAGCATACCAGCCCAGAATACGCCGTACGCCGGAGCGTCAAAGGTGGTGACAGCAACTGAGCATTCGATTCATCAATGCGAAGTCAGTGTGTATGCATGCGTGCCCTCTGTCGAGTAGTGCAGTTGGGCTCGGTAAGAGTCCGTAACTGAAGTGGTCGCAATTCGATTTGCCCCGCTTCGCATCAGTAGTGAGTGTACTGGCGCTCCAGCTCTGCTTTGGAATCGCAGTGACGACCACCAGCACAGCACAGTGCCAGCTCCCACCGACTTGGTGCCAAGTATTCTCCGCTGGGCAGTCTCGAGTGCGACCAAGCTTCTCTTGAGTGGCTTGGGCGAGCTCAGCTCTCTTCCTCTCGTTCTCCAGCGCTTCTTATCGGGCAGCTTCCTCCATAGCCTGCAGCTTGGCTTCGTTCTCTCGCCTGACTCTGATCCTCTCCGGTTCTCCCTCCGCATCTTCCTTCGCTTGCTGGTCGATAGCACCCTGGAGAGCTTTTGGTCTCGCTTCTTCCTCGCTCCTGCTCTCTTTGAAGTTCCCGCGACTGCTGTTCAGCGGCTTCTTTGAGATTCTGCAACTTTGCCTCCTCGTCATGTTTGGCTCGCTCCAGTCTGACCCATGTGGCGTCATTCACACCTTCGTCGCGCTCAACCTTGTTGCGCTGGTTCTTGACCTGTTGATCAGCTTCATCTCTCTCATCCAGGTATCCCCCCACCACCACAGCACCAGGCACCGGCTTCCGACCCGCCAGAACTATACGCCTCGTCCCCTCGCCGCCTGCACCCCAGTAAGCAATGGTCTTCGCGATCTCCGACGACCCTCTCGCTCGCTGCGCGCGGCAGTCGACCACCGCAGCCCAGATCTGCACGACATCTCGTCCACTCACAAATATGGGCAATCCACGCAGCTCTTCAAACGTCAAGCGCAGCGAATCCGTCGCAAACCGAGCCAGTGCGTACCCATCGAGCTTGTTCTTCGCCACTGTACACTCATTCGACGTAGTCGCTCGTTTTCCAGTCGAGAAAGTCCACATAGTGCTGAAGCGGCTCGAGTCCGGCGTCGCGAGCCAGCACCTCGCCCAGGCCCCGTGGGTACCCGGCGATGATGATCACCGCCCCGGCGTACCTCTCGCTGGACATCGCCGCGACCAGCGTGGTCAGGGCCGCTTCGCCGACATGGCCCTTGCCCAGCTTTTACGTCTCATCAATGAAAAGCACGCCACCGCGCGCCTCGCTCAACTGAGCAAACCAGATGCGAGACTGGGAGACGCTACGATAGCACACGACTCAAGAGCACAGCCATGGAAAATGAACACACACACACCGATAATAAAAGCAGAAACCGGAATCTTCATTCATTCATTTTGGCAATCCAACTAACTGCAAAGAAGAACACATCAGACATAGAAGGAGCAAATGAATGGTCGTGTCGCTCAGAGCGTCTTGGCGCCGTGGAACGCCTTAACGTTGATCTTGACCTGCTTCATCACGCGCGCGTAGAGCTTTGGGCGGTAGCCGAGCGGGAAGAGCGCCTCGAGGAGCACAAACATCGGCGCCGTGATAAGCGCCTGGTCGAGGCTGTCGAGGAGCGCAGGCTTGCGACGCTCGAACACGCCGTGGCCAATGAACTATCATTACAATATGTAAAAGAACAACGCAGCAGCGCGTTAGATGGATCGCTACAACCAGCAACGTGGAACGCATGGTAGTATGTAATAGTGGGAGACGTACCTGAAGGATCCAGGCGATAACGTGGATTGGGAGAGCGACTTGCCACGCTGGCACGCCAAACATCGCTGGCGACGCGGTCTCAAAGTAGTTAGCGAAGAGGTAGATGCCAAAGATGATCGCGGCACCAAGCGAGCCGGCACTATAGAATAACAATCGCACATCTCGTTAGCACGGGGGTTCATGTGCATAAATAGGTGGATAGACACTTTTGCAAGAGTAATCCACTATCACTTACATCGGGTCGAGCAGGATGTACCAAAGCATGTAGACCGCGGCCATGACGAGCGAGTAGTTCATGACCATGTACTCGCTGTACGGGAGCCCCGCGAGGAAGCTCGGCTGCGCGAAGAACGGCTCGGTCTGCGCGAGGATCATGACGCCCGAGATGAAGATCGGCCAGATGCACGCGAAGTGGATGAGCTGGTTGGTCTTGTTGTCGTGGTACGACATGTAGAACGTCACCTGCTTCTCCAGGTTGAAGCGGTCCGAGATGAAGCCCATGCTGCTGGAGACTGGTGCACGTAGGCGCTGGCTGCAGAGGTGGTGGTGGTGGTGGTGACTTGCTCGGGGTGCGGCGGAATGGGAAGTGAGCGACAGAGGAGACCGTCGGGCGGGAACGAATTGAGAAGATGGCTGTCTGTCCGTTCTTTTGACCTCCTGGCAATTTGTCATGTCGTTTCGATGATGCCCATCAAAAAGCGCTTTGATTAGCGCATCTGCGTTGTGATTGGATGAAAGTAACTGATGCCGTAAAAATAGAACAGTTTCCTTGCATAGTGAAATGGAGTCAAATGAAGAGCCTCTCTACATTATAACAAGGCAATCTACTGAAGCATACAAACCTCAAGCTAAAATGAAAAATAGCGTGATTGGTTGTAATTATTTGATGACGCATTGATAGCGAATGATATCATTTTTTTGATTTTAGAAGATAATGATTGGTGAAAAATCTGAGAGCTACGTAAACACTAGAGGTTGAAGAACCGATTTGACACTTTTTCAGGTGATTTTGTTTTTTGTAAACAAAACGCTTTCTCTTCCGGCAATCCGCATCGACCGAGCGACGCTCCAGGTCACCCGCTGCCTTCCTTCGGTTCGAGCAGCGAGCCGGGGTGTCGGGGATCACTCGTCTTCTTCAAGTGCGTCGCTCAGCCTTGAGTCGTCGACTGACAGAGCTCGAGGCTACGGGGCACCACAGCTTGCTCGTCCCCGGGTTCAACCGCGTCGTGGAGACGCTCTTCTTTCCTCAAGCTCGCGTTGAGGAGGTCATCGAGTACATCGACGGGACGAAGCGCTCGATCGAGTTGTGCATCTACCAGATCACGTGCAAGAAGGTATGTTTGCTCTTATACGCGACCTTACTGCTGTACACGTTTGTTTTTATAGATGAACTCACTTTGTTGTGTATGCAACCTATGGCAGCTCGCGAATGCGTTCGTTACTACAAGTCTAGTCCGTGAAGTGTATGTGCGCCTGATCGCTGACAATACATGCGCTGGGACCAGCGACTCGAAGATCGAGGTCCTTCGTCTTCATGTACGTCACAGTTGGGCTCGTTCGATGGCTCGAATGTATCGCGTGAGGATATGCGACTGAAGTGCAATCTATTGGTACTTTGGCCCCTTCAATTTCTGACCGTCGTTTCTTGTTGTTTAGTTCGTCATTATGGACGATGAACTCCGCCTGAACGGGAGCATGAACTGGTTGGAGGCCGGCTACGGTGCCAATGTCGAAAACGTGCAAGTTTAGCGCGGGTGGGAGCCAGTCCGCCCCTACGCCATGGAGTTTGAGCGTTTGTGTGAGCACTCGCGGACGATGGTTGTTCGTCGGTCGTGCACTTGCGGCGGAGCGAGGAACTCACGCTTCGGGGCTTCCCAGTGAGCACAGCGCCATTCGTCAATGGATGGATCGTTGCATTGTTCATGCTTTTACTTTCGTGCTCAACCTAATTATCTGTGTTCAATACCAATATTGAAAAATCTACATTTGTGACCGTTAACCGTTCATGTTTGCATTCTTGTTTGCTTTTGCACCTAATTGTTCGAGCAACTCAGGTTTGGCCTTGTTTTGGTGTTTTGTTGTTTTGTTGCTTGAAAGCAATTCTAGAGCAAAGTGGCTTTGATGTGTCTCTCGTGAGCCATACGAGGGCCAAAGCCCGGATGTGTGCTTGGATGGAAGCCTGTGCGCTCTTGCTTGTCTTTTGTCTTGCTGCTTCGAGCCCTAGCAAAGCCACCGACCACCACGTGTTTGACACAGCCGAGAATGTGTTTTTTCGAGAAGACTTTTGGAGAGAACGCCGCGTGAGTTCACCCTCGAAGAGAGATGGGCGGCACATGGACTAATGCTGGGCTAAAGGTTGTTTAGTATCCAGATGTCGTACTAGGGCCAGCTAACGGACTGTAAAAGGCAAGTTCGAGAATTTGTTCTCTCGCGAATTCTTGTGAAGGAAGGTTCTAATAGGGGATAAGTAGACTGAAAGATTGTGTGCATCTGGCTAACTTGTGTGTTCTTTCGTTGGTTTCGATAGTTTCATTCGCGCCGTTTGTGCGTCACGTGACCACTCCACTTGGATGGCACAGGTTTGAAAGGTTCGAAAAGCAATTCACACAAGTGCAGGGCTTTGTATTTTATCAGTCTTATCCAATGTTTGGAGCGAGTACAATACCCTCTGACGGCTCTTTTAGAGCGGCTTGGCCGAGTGAAACGCCTTGACGTTGATCTTGACCTGCTTTGTGACACGCGCGTAGTGCTTGGGGCGGTAGCCGAGCGGGAACAACGCCTCCAAGAGCACAAGCATTGGGCCGGTGATGAACGCCTGGTCCAGACTGTCAAAGAGCGCAGGTTTGCGGCGCTCAAACACGCCATGACCGATAAACTGCGCGTATACAATACCTCGCAGTTAGTTTGAAATGTGCTAAATTGGTGCAACCTGACCAATAGCAAAGCGCACCTGAAGGATCCAAGCCGCCGCATGGATAGCGAGCGCGATCTGCCACGCGGGCATGCCGAAGAGCTCCGGCGCCGTCTTCTCAAAGTAGTTGGCGAATAGATACGCAGCGAACACGAGCGTCGCTCCGAGGGTGCCAGCACTGTTATTGAACATAGAAGTAGCACAATAGACACACAATTATCAGCCATCTAGGCACCGCACACAAAGAGAACACTGTAGCTCTTGGCAACTTACATGGCGTCGAGCGCGATGTACCACGACATGTAGATCACTACCGTGGTACGACATGTAGAACGTCAACTGCTTCTCCAGGTTGAAACGGTCCGAAAATGAGTTGGACGACATCTGGTCTGCTGGGGAGTCTGCTATCGAAGTCTCTCTTGGTGTCGTATACCTCGGGCGCGGGGAAACGCGAAGTGAGAGCGTCTAGGACGAACGAGGCAGGCAAACGAACGAGCACTCAGGCGGATAATAAATGGCAAACCATGTGATTCGTATTTGGCTGCTGACATGTTGAAGGGCGCTTTGATTTGCTAAAAAGGGACTGGTTCGTAATCACCAACCACCCGAGCAGCAAGAAAGTGAGAGGCAATCAGCCAGATCGACGTAGCCAGCAGCTCACACACGTCACTCACTCATAGTAGGAGACGCGTTTTGTGCGTAAGTGCCCTCCATGAAGGGCTTACTTGTCAACTTTTTCCAGGTTGAACCAGCGATCGAAGAGAGGATATATTTGAGCTGACTAACCACAAAAAACAACATTCCACATGCAGCGACTGTGTTTGGTAAGCACAGACAAGCGCAAGGGGTATGAAACCAGTTGACCGAGACCAAAGACCAAAGTTCATTGTCGACCACGCTGCGACGTGAGTTACCCATTGAAGATATTCAAATGGGTACACATGAGCAGTCATTTTACACCCATTAGCAACTACGAAGTCTACTAAATTCATACATTCTACTAGTACATTTGTAGACCTTTCTTTAATGGGTGCAAAAATGATGTCCATGTATACCCATTTTCTGATGGCTGCAAATAATCACCCATGATTACCCATCTATGAAATCGCATCGTTCCAAACGTGTTGCGCGAAGGTTGCACCAAATATTGACTCACCTAGTCAAACAGGTTCCATTTCACCTTCCACAACCAACCAAGAGCTAACAATGACGACCACCATGCGGCGCTACGACGAAGCGCGCTGGCTGTTCCAGCAGTACGTGACGGAGCTGGCCACCGCGCAGCCCAGCCATGATGGGAAGCTACACGCCATGTGCGAGTCGAGCTCGGGCGGAGACATGCTCACAAGGGAGGCGTGGATTATCTTCAACCTGCGCGATTCGAACGCCTCGGAGCTGGCAAAAGTACGCGCGTTCATCGAAATCGTGAGTCAGCTGAGCGCGAGCGTGGACTTTCAGTGGCGGGAGTTCTACCACAGTTTCTGGAAGCACGCGCTCATGAAGCCGCTGGCGTGTACGATCTGCAGCGATCGCATCGTCGGCCGTCACCCAGAGCCCACCGAGCTGGACGAATTCGAGCAGCTTATGGAGAGCGAGGGACCCAGGTTTGAATTGAACTTTGACGAGGTGAGCCACGGGCGATTGCAGTTAGATATGCTCCGCGATCTGCTGCTCATGGACCCCAGACAAGCTCTTGGGGAGAAGCACTCCGCCGTTCTATCAAGACTAACGACGTGGAATCTGCCGACAGCCGTTAAGGCAGCGATGGACACGAAGAACCCAAGTCAAACTACCCGAGTAAGCAGCAAGAAAGCGCGAATCGAGCTCTGTCTGACGCTGTCGACACGAAGTCTCAGTACCTCGGAGTTCCGAACTCTAGCGCAGCTTTTGGAGGACATCACGGAGCACGAACAAGGCGAGCAGAGTGCTAAAGACAACGCAGTTCGGTATGAGATCACGACGCTCGGCTTCCCGCCCGGCGACAAAACTCTAGAGCACATGGAGCTCAAGATCTTGGAGGAGATGATCGCGTCTGAGACGTCGACGATCCGCCACCTGCGTATCGAAAGCGCGGCGGCCATGCTGTTGTGTCACCAGGACCTGCATATGTTTGAGCAGCTACTCCGGACTACAGTGTGCACTTCGCTGACAGATACGAAGCCAACTCTGGAAACGCTTCAGCTGTATGACGACCTATTCGAGCACTCGCACGTCGAATCAATCTGCTCCGCGCTTCGGTACGCGAACTCGCTCAAGAGGCTCCATCTGGAGTGGACGGTTCCGTGCTACCATGATAGAGAGCGTACGAAGCGGATCTGGGCTTGGCTCGCGTTCGGAATCTTCCACCCGGACTCGGAAGCCAAGTTGAACCGCCTCGCTCTCTCCAATTCGCCGCTTCAAGCCGAAGACACGGCCACTTTCGCATCGATCATCCGAAGCGCACATCCAGGAAAGCAGCTGTGGACACTCGAGCATGGCGGCCTACCGGAAGGCAAAGGGCTCGAAGAAGTCGCACTGCCAGCAGGTCAGCGGGTGTTTGTTCAGCTCAAGACAAAGACGAAGCTCCGTGTGGCTCCAAAGGTGAAAGCACCAACGCTTGGGTTCCTTGCATCTCCTTCAGAGGAGTTTGAAGTGGCGATTGATCTGACGACGTGGGTGTGTCTGGTTGTGCGTGGCTGCGGATTCGCGTGGGTACCGAGTGCGTCGATCGTGTCGAGACGAGAGATGGTGTCAAAGTGTGAGCCAGTACCTGAAGCAACCAATGGAGAAGCAGAGCTGAGTGTCGTCCCAATCGGCGGTGCCAACGTCAAAGTGTTGGACCGCTACGCTTTAACAGAAGAGATGCGAAGTGAGGACTACGCGTCCGACGATGAGCGAGACCCCATCGATGACTGGCGGTGTGGCCCCGACCCGATCGAGCAGCTCAATTTGCTGCTTCAGATGGTTGGGCACGGCCTGGAAGGACTCAACTACGCGTCGATCTACGAAATGGCCATCAGTGACTCGGACCTGAGTCAGATGCTGGAGTCTTGTCTAAACCTGACGCACCTCAACCTGATTGGCACGACAGTCGCCAGTTTGGCGCCAGTACGAGACCGATACGAATCACAAACGTGCCACCTCTCGTCCCTTAGTGTCTACGCGGATGAAGGAAACGCGCATCTCCTATCACAAGTGGCCGAGTTGCTGGAAAATCCGTTCTCGACTCCACTGAAGTATGTCGAAGTGAATGGGAGCGTTATCTCGTCTGACTGCATGGAGAAAATGGAGAGTGCGCTGAAGTGCAACCAGTCGCTTCAGACCATCTTCTTCAACTCTACGAATCACTGGGACGCTCAGGACTTGGTTCGGATGCAAAAGGACTTTGAAGCGGCGCCGCCACGCTCGAGACTCTCACTGAACTCAAAGATCGCGTTCCTGAGTGCCATTGAGGCGCACTCAAAGCGAGAGAGCATCACAAAAGCTGGTAGCTCCAGCTCGAGTAATAGCAGTCTGGGGAAACTGGACTCGAGCATCGTCTCTCAGGTGTTCGCGTTCGCTGGCGTCCCACTCTCGCGCACGATGATCTGGTAGAACAGAAGCAGAAAACGGCCGTTTGAAGAACTCTCGAGCTGCAGTGAGAGCTTTAGACGTGCTGCTGCAGATACACTTTTTTCAACGAGCGCCCGCCATATCCACCCGCATGGTGCTTTGTGGACTGCGTTCGAAGGTTCCTCTGTTCCTACTACCGATTAGAAGAGTGGACGCTCTCGATCGATCGAGATGCCTCACGGAGAAATTTGTAGTCGCGATTATGACTAAATGTTCGTTCTTTGTATTGTTTTTTAAAAAACATCCTGACCGCACTCAAAAGCGACCAAAAGAAGACACTTCCCGAGTCACACAAAAGATGCTCAAATTGAAGCAGTGCTTGTTGTGCATAATTTTTGTGATGTGTGCATGCGGCATCTTTGACGAGACGTCAGCTGACTAACTGGCTGACTCAGACGAGGTGCTCGCTCCATGAGCATGGCGTCCGCACGCGCTGCCGCTTTTTCCCTGTCTGAAGAGAACGACGAGGGCTATGACGTCTCCCGCAATGGCTCACATAGTACATGTGCCAGCAGTAGCACCGACAGCACTGGCAGTGGCAACAATGTGGATGACGGCAGCGACGCGCTTCAGCGCATGCAAACGACGCTCACGGCCGCGATCGAGCACATGGAGTGCGCGCAAGTGGAGTTCTTCCATGTCAACCGCGCATTCGAAGCCCGCAAGAGGCAAGAGCAGCAGCAACAGCGGAATGGACGAAATAGACAGCAGGGCCACCAGGAGCTGCGTGCGGATCAAGTGCCGTGGAGCGTCAAGGTGCAACTCTACTGCGAGTTCTGGCAGCAGTTTCTGAATCAGTTGCGCGGCGCTTTACATGGCGATCGAGACGATGCTTTTGATGAACCTGACACCAACAGCAGCAGCAACGAGCAGAGTCTGAAGGCGCTGAGCCTACTCGCGAGCAACACGTGGGGCGAAACTCGGGCTTCACCGCAAGAAATTTTCAAAAACAGACCGATCGTATTGTCGCCTCGTCAAGTTAGTACAAAGCAGCCCAAGCCCAAGCTCAAGCTCAAGTCCAAACCCAAAGCCAAGCAAACGAATGCTTTGGTGAGGAAATCTTCAGAGCAGAGAACAGCACCACCAGCCCCGACGGTGTTCAATGGCATCGGCCCTCACTTGGAAGTCTCGAACTGGATCGCGTCGAGTATTACTTCAAGCGTCAAGTCAAAGAAAGACCTTGACAATAGTAGCGAGATGATGTCGACTAACGGAGGCCCTCGGAAGAAAGTCAAGACCATGAAGACGAAAGCGAGTGCAACTACTACGGTGTCGACTACAACTACAGATACGGAAGAAGCAAAGCGGAACACGGCGCTGTCGTCTTCGAATGGCTCGGAAGCCATGAACGCTCTGACGGCTGAACCACCATCTGGAACAGCAGCGGTAGCGTTGGTGGCAAAACCAGCAGCAGTTCGGGTGGAAAAGTTGGTGCCGAGACGTTATCTATCGACAAAACCTCTTCGCAAAAGCAAATCTGTTCAAGTCCTTGGGCGATTTGTACCTGGGAGAAAGCACGCGAGAGCTAACGATACTGCTGAGACTGACAGTGCGAGAGCAAGCATCCCCGAGCCAACCTCCAGCACAACGAATCATCCAGTTTCCACGACCACGGTGGCTCCCCCTCTGAGAAAGAAGAAGATCACTGCCAGACTTGTGGATCGCGAGAGAGTTCCTGCTCCTACCACTGAAGCCGAGCGAGGAAACATTGATTCTAATGAGGAACTCGATGGCGGCCAAGCAAAGCTGCTGATGGTTCCGGTGGAGTCTGCTACCAGCGAGGCGATGGTTCGAATAAAAGAAGCGGTTGTCGCTGAGAGACGTCTCAAGGTCACCGCCACCACCGCTACCACCGCCAAACTCTCGACGAGCGCAAAGCGAAGCAGAGATCGGTACCTGCTCTACGCGCGGTTCCGTCATCGGATCCAAGGCCAACTCCGAGCGAATGAGGTGTGGCCAGACCTCGTGATCCCATTCCCGGCGCATTTGCTCGTTTTCGACCCCGACGAGCACCCGCAACTCATGAGCAATCACCGAAAGTTCTGGACCATCAGTATTGGAGCGTACATCGAGATGGTGTTTTACCACCCGCAGGCGGAAGACTTGGCTCGCGTAGCGCACGGCAAAGTGCAGTTGCGGAAACGACAGAGGGAGTTGTTGAGCGAGTACATTGAGACCCTGGGGGTCTGCGAAGTCGCGCACAGACTGTACAAACAGCCCGAAGCGAATTTCGCGTTTTTCTTTGCAAAGACGAACATTCGACTGGACGAGTTGAGCTCCGAGCAACTGGACGTGCACCTCTCATTTCTGAGAGAGCCTTGGAAGTCGCCTATGGCCCGAGAAAAGCAATTCTCGTGGTGGGAAACACTCTACACGACTGCCCCCGGTAAACCACGAGCGATCCAGATGAGTGAGGCGGCGAAACAGCAGATTGCTCGTGCGCACTTTCGAGGAGAGTTGGATTTTGACGAAAACTGGCTGCGGTTTGCGAACGAGTCCCCGTGGAAAGAAATGCTGGACGAGCTGAAAGTGGTGGTAGCTTCGCCAATCACCTTTACCACCAACGCCGGTGTCAACGACAATGGTGCCGACAAAGTTGACGAAAATGTTGATGACGATGACGACGAGCATGATTTTCCACAATCGCCCCCGCGTCGAAAGAAAATCGCGGGGAAAGTCCCAGTGAATCGAGAGGGAAGCATGAAAGCGAGTGGTATGTCCAACGAACCCGCTAAGCGGCTCCGATGGTTCCAGCAGCGTCTGTCGGAGCGAGAGCGAGCCGAGTCGTCGTCCGGTTGTAGTTCAAGTAATGACGATGGTGTTGACAATGACGGTGATGATTTCATTGAGCAAGCTGGAGGACGGCGTATCAGGTTGTGCAAGCGCTTGCGAACGAGCAAGTAGGCAAGGAAACCGAGTTGGCTCTTTTGATGGTCAGTTCCAGGAGGCAAGTCGCCACCATAAGACTGCGTAGTATCTGTGAAAGTGGTTGAAAACAAAGAGATTGAACTGGCAGCTCCCAATCCAACATTGTATTCGATCAACCAATATGGTTGGATATGCAAACCATGGAAACGTTTTTCACGTTGTCAGAATCACGAGGTTGGAATCAGATTACTCGAGGTTGGATCTGAGTAATATTGATTCAAGTTTTGCTGTTTGAGTTGTTTTTTTTGTCCGTTGAGAATGTTCTGAAACCATTTTTTGGAAAACGTCCACGGAATAAAATTCTCGGAAAAATGTCGAAAAGCTAAAAACCTGCCTTTCAAAATATGGCACTTTCATCACAAAAACATTCCAAAAACCTGCGTTTCGAGAGTATACAAGTCGGGGATAAAGCAGCAAATATATTCCGGGGATATTTATGACAAGGATACAAAAAGCTGCGGTAGCGAAAAGAATTGCACGAGCACTGGAAAAGCTCATAGAGCGACCGAGCGGATGTAAATTTCTACAAGCGCGAATGTAACAATAAGTTTCCGGTGTGAGTTGATTTTTTGGATTTTAAATAGTTTACCACATATCCCCTATGACCCATTTTTTTTGGCAAGAACGCGCCCCACAGCATTTTTGTCCTTTTGTACCGGATTCTGATGAGACGCATTCCTTCAACCTCAAGCGAATAATACGAAACAATGTTTCCCAATGAGCACACAGTGGATCCCACACAAACGGTGTTGGAGTGCTTGTAACACATTGTTGAGCGCGTATGCAATCCTTATCGACACTGCAGCCAATGCAGAAAAAACAAATGTACTAAAATACACCAGTCAAAAAAGAAAAAAAATGCCTCGCCTCTCAAAACTCGAAACCCTCCAAACTGAATTTCTCGCAGGCTCTTTTCCGTTGAGCCCCATGAGCCCACCACGCACGCTTTCGAGTAGCTCTACGGGAAGCTACAAGCTCAGCAGACAGATACTTAGCTCTTGTTGATCATTCGCAAATTTGCTGCCTTCCAGCGAATACCCCCCGCTCTCCAAGGCATCCAGACCCTCCAGTTTCAAGCTAATCAATCATGAAGTTCCTGCTCGCTACCGCCGTTGTCTCCTCTGCTCTCGTCGCGAGCTTCGCGGATGCCGAGCCATGTAGCATCCCGCAGCTCACGACGATCATGTCGAACGAGTTCACCATGCCGTGCATGACCGGTTCGGGGCTCGACTTCACAAAGCTCAACGGCGCGCCAACGCAGGCCCAGCTCACCAGTTTCTGCAAGACCTCGGCGTGCACGTCGTTCCTCAAGGCCGTGATGGCGCAGAACCCGCCGGACTGCACGCTCCCCATGGGCAACCTTCAGTTCCGCTCGCAGCTCTTTGGTCCAATTGAGGCATTCTGCAGCTCCGTTAGCAATGGCAGAGCAGCAGGGAACGCTTCGGTCGTGACCTCGAACGATACCAGGAACGCCACGTCGCACTCGAACGCCACGTCGCACTCGAACGCCACGACCCACTCAAACACGACGATGCCAGTGTCGAACACGACGATACCGGCAACAAACAACAATAACACGATCACCAAGCCCGACACGATTGTCGTTGACAATGGCGCCGCTAGCTCGACCGTCGATTCCCAAATGGAAGGCTCGGAAAATTCGATGTCAGCGGCGAACTCGGACACCGAGCCAGCGACTCCGACGGTGACCACGGCTCCGGCTCCGTCGGCTACGGAGAGCGCAGCGGACTCGTCGTTCGCGGTCTCCGCCTGCGCGAGCGCGCTCGGTGTCGTGACGTTGCTCTGGGTTTTGTAAATTGCTCCGCCTTAGTGCTCTTAGTGGATGGATGATCCACAGAGAGATACGTAAGCACTTGCTTGTGTACTTTGCATGATCACGATTGTTCTTCTTCCATCCAGTCAGGGGAGAAGCTTTGTAGTATATGGGAAGAAAATATATGGATTCCATTGCTAAATGACATCTCAGCCCCATCGTCTTCAGGCGGAGAGACCGACTTCTGTACCAAACGCGTGAAAACCGAGTGGTAAACATTGATGAAAAGTGCGCATCGTTGCGTATAGATCCCACCGCTTACCTTACTGATCATGGCTTAATGCTGGTAGCGGGGGAACGGATCCTTCATTACCTTCGTTCTCGTGCTTGCTGTGCTTCCAGGTCAGTGGGTTGTCGCTGTTGCCGCTGCTATTATAGAGAGGAAGGCAGCAGAAATCATAAACTCGGGTTAGTCAATCAAGTCCCTCCAGGTTCTGGAGCTCAAGCGCCAGACACAAGAACATGTAGTTGCCATTTCCGTCTTCGCGGCGACGCGAATTCTCCAAAGTGATTCACGATATCTTCAAATTTCATCCGCAATGCCGGTACTGCCAGCGTCAGCTTCTGGATCAGAATCCATTCTGAGTATGTGCAGTTAACTGGACGCTCTGGGCGAAAACTATTTATCACTCAAGTTGCGATGTCAACAGCGCTCGATTCTTCTCTCCACGCTATCCCGCCAGTCATCGGTACAAACGGTTCAGCAACGATTGATCCCTTCGGTGGTGACGTTGGCTTGAACAAGCTCTCCTCTGAGGAAGCACGGACCAGTAGCTTTGAAGATTTCAATGCAGCTGAGGCTGTGAGATGGAGATCTCCGAGCGTTTGCGCGACGGAGCGCCGTCCAGCACGTCGGGTGTCTACTTGCTGGGCATGTGCATGATCGAAGCGATCCAGATATGATCGTAACTGATATCAGCGACGAAGATGTCGTGCTCGTGCAGGTGTTGAAGACCGCAAGCAGCTTCATACAACTTTTGCCACAGCAGGTGTCAGTGTCGATGTTCATCCAAGTACTCACGCAAATTCGTGCTCGCCACGTTCTCAAACACCGTCGAGTACGGAGCACGAAGGTGAGACACACCAAACAGCTTTATCACATTTGGGTGACTTAAGCGAGACCACTTGACGACATCTTCGACGAAATTTCGCTGGACTTATTGATACTCTCAGATCATAACGGTCGAACCCAGTCACTTTCCTTGCATCAATCTTGACGATTCACTCCCAGGATCTCTCGCTTCGTCCACGTCAATTTCGTGTGGTGGGATGAACCATACTGACGTAGAATACCCTTTGACGCCCGACAGCTCAACCGCTCGGTCTAGCGCGTGCCTCACCAGTGTCAGCATCTTTGGGCTGTACCTGCCGCTGTGGACACTGATTTCGTATTGGAGGAGAGAGATCGCCTCAACTTAATCTGCCTCTTCCTTCAGAGTTAGTCGCAACTGAGCACCGTCATCATCGACCGCTTCTTGATACACGGCGACTAGTTTCACTTGACCTTTTTCAAACGTAGGCGCCGAATCCGAGCCAAATCCATCGGCTTGCTCCAGATAAAGTGACCGCTCTAGGAAATCGATCTCCATGTGAAAATCATGGAGTCTGAACGTCAGTCGACGCCCAGCTTCGATCAGCACTTGCACAACGTCAAAACGACCCGAGCTTACAGCAGCAAGCACAGCCGTCTCTCCTGCTTCGTTCACCGCACAAATCGAAGCTCTGATTTGAAGCAACTGTTGGACAAAACTCAACTGTCCCCTTCATGACGCAGCTATTAGCGATGTGTCCCCTTTCAATCTGCAGTGTCGGTCTGGGCATCGCTCAACAGTGACCTCTTCACAACTCGAGCGTGTCCACCGACTGATGCAAGTTGCAGTGGGGTTTGTCCCTCATTGGTTGCGTTGTCAAGCCTTGCGTTTTGATCAAGAAAAAGCGCTACAACCTCCAAGTGGTTGTTTGCAGACGCTATATGCAGTGGGGTCACTGCCTCATTTGTTGCCGCGTCTACAGTTGCACCATACTCTACAAGCACAGCTGCTATCTCCAGGCGACCCTCACTCGCAGCCGCAAATAGAGGTGTCTCTCCCAACAATGATGTGATCTGAAAGCAGAGCAGTTGATCTATCTGCCAATTTCGAATCAACGAACGCTTCTTTCGCGAACAAGAGACTGACGACATCCGAGTGGCGCTCTGCACTTGCTATGTGGAGTGAGCGGTGTCCACCATCCATCGCTGAATCGGTTGCCGTGTGATGCTCCAATAGCAAGCGCACAACGTCGTGGTGGCCATTCTCAGACGCCATGATCAGGGGTGTCTTTCCATCGTCCATCGGCAAGTCCACGGTCGCGTGGTGCTCTAGCAGCAAACGGACAGCACCTAGATGACCATTCTGTGTGGCAAGGTAGAGTGGCGTAGGTCCATCGCTCGTCACAGTATCCGCGGTCGCTTGATTCTCCAACAGCAAACGCGCAACGTCCGCGTGACTGAATTCACTAGGGGGGTTCAAGGTACCTAACTTGTTTGCAAGTTAAGCCGGACTTCTCTTCTGCCAGAGGGAACTATCCAGCGTCTTACTAATGTACACATGTAGTCGGGGTCCTTGTATATTCTAGAAAGGAGATT
>JALBZD010000565.1:0-22153 GCA_038050675.1 Globisporangium cylindrosporum | reverse complement strand
GAGCAAATGTCGAACTGAGTGATGGAGACGCATTTCCATCGCACACTCACTTTCAACTGCACTCCTGCGACTCGAACGGATCGAAATGACGAAGACCATCGCAGCTTGCATCTTCGCTCCATAGGTTTTGGGTGTTTTGGTGGCTGATAGCAAAAACTCCCAAAACCTGTGGAGCGAATAGCCGATAGCGTGCCAACAGTGAAGAGCTGCATGTACTTCTGTCTATTTTGAGATCCCATTGCTTCATAACTGTTTGGCTACTGCGGTACTAGTCTTGAGGCAGTAGTTGAAAATTCGTAGCGAATCTTGCGTCCTTTTATGCAACCAATGCTATCGCGTTTAATACCCTCCGCTGCGAAAAGAGAGCGCAAAATCTGTGTACACCACACCATTCGCGTGAAAATATCCCATAATGTGGGACTGGCGTTCGGGTCTTTTTACTGAACAGAAAGGGACCCAGCATTACACACTCGCAATTCGCAACATCGGTAATTGCGACAAAGCAGCGAGGCCCAACAGCAAACAAAGCGAGTTCCACCCGTTGCCACAACAAACCGCATTCTCACATTCTCGCATTCTCGCTCTATCGCTCAAGTCGCCAGGAACTCAAGACAGCCAAGCAGACGGATCGCCACCGCCCAAGCGCAAGCGTCCGCTCAGCACACCACCGACAGACAACAACAGCCAGTTTCTCACACACCTCGTTCATCGTGGTTGCGTTGGTACAGTGTCTGCGCACTCTTCTCTTTTGGTGGAACGCGCCTCAACGCCGCCGCCCCAGCGACCCGTTCTCTGCCGCAGGCAGGATGGTACAGGACCAGCTCCGCCTCGCGGTCATTGGCGCGCAGACGCAGAGCGATGGCAAGAAGGCGCCGTACACCGTGTACCGCACGGTGGTGAACTTCCACGGGCAGTGCTACCAGCGCCTGATCCGGTACCGCGAGTTCTGTCGTTTCAATAGCAAGCTGCATCTGCGCCACAAGGCGTCCAAGGAGAGTCCCGCGATTGTGTTCCCGAAGAAACAGTGGACGCGCAAGCTCTCGCTGGAAGAAGACGTCATTGAAGCGCGTCAAGTGCTGGTACGTGTTGATGCATTGCATTTTGGTATATTGCAATTGCCAAATGTGTACTGATTTGTATATTCGATTTTCTTATTGTGTGATAACAGCTGAACGAATACATGAACCAAGTAACACAGAACGAGTTGACACCGGGCTGCTATGATCGCCTGCTGAGGTTATTGAAGGTTGGCGACTACGACGTCGAGACCAAGGGCCACCCAGCGCCACACAAAAGCCCGCGCCCTGGTGGCAAGGGAGAGCGCCCAACCGTCGACGTGCTTCGCGACATGGAAAACGAAGAAGCAGATGATAAAATAGAGCAATACCGCAAACGTCAGGACGAAGTGGCAAAGTCCCGTCGAGAGAATGGCGGTGCCCCCACTGATCGTATTGGCGCCGCTGCAATGATCGTCAACACGTCGGCGGTGTACCGGTCTGTGGTGTCGAGTGCGGAGACCGTGCTGACGGAAGACGAGCGCTCGATGGACGAGCGACGAGAAGACTCTGAAGATCCGCTGAGTGGCGAGGAAGAAGACGGGGTCTACGGCAGAGCGTCGATGATGCCTTCGAGTGCGATCCCGAACAAACACCTGGCACAGACGCAGCGGTCTCAGCTGCGCTCCGCCATGTCCGCACCGACTCAGCGCACCAAGAAAGTGAAATTCATGACAGTCGTTGAGGAAAGCGCGGCGGCTGAAGAGCGACATGTGGGCGACCTGTCCCCCGAGCGCAAGTACGGACCGAAGATCAAGAAGCAGATGAGCAGCATCGACAGCATCCTCTCGGAGTACAGCTCTGCGGACGGACACGCGATCCCGCCCGAATTTCACTCGGAGTCGGCGATTCTCGCCCGGAACCGCGCAGAGAGCCTCTGATCTGACGATGGCGAATCGACTAAATAGTTTATAGCAACAACAAAAATGAGCGCAGCGCTATTGATTTTGGCACTTGCACTCATCATGATATTTTTTTATACGGAGTTGACGATGGGGAAGCGACCAGTTCCACACAGTTATCTATGGTAAGCAAACAGCAACAAACAACTTGTCTTTTGAATTCTCAATACAACCAGCGTCTCACATGAGATAGCACCCTGGGATCGAGTTCGACTGCTGCCTCCCTCCCCTTCGACTGTCTTGGAAACGCGAAGGGCTCGGATTTCGCCGAGCTCCTCAAGCAGCACCAAGCTTTTCCTAATCGAACAAAAAAGTACTGTTCTACTTTAAATAGCAAATGTATCGGAAACACCCTGAGCTTTTTGAGCTTTTCAAAACACCAAAAAGCTCAAAGCTCAAAGCTCAAAGCTCATCAAGAACGCGAGCGAGCAAGTGGAAGATGGCGCGCGGCAAGAGCTGGCGCAAGGAGGAGGATCTGAGTCTCGTGCGCGCAATCGTGCGCGTCTTGCAGGACGCTGGCACGCTTGAGCGCGGTGCCATCGCGTTCTGGGCGCGCGTCACCTCTCTCTACGAGGAGCTGCTCGCGGACGAGCACGCACCGCCGCGCACGCCCGGCGCGGTTGAGAGCCGCTGGAAGAACCTGCAGGCGTCTATCGCCGGGTTCGTCAAGTGCCTCACGAGCACCTCGCGAGGCGACACCACTGCTGCCTTGCCAGAGACAGAGCACGTCAACGCTGCGATGAAGCTGTACCGCGAGAAGGACCCAAAGAAGAACGCATTCGAGAACCTGGAGGTCTGGGAGTGTTTGCGCAAGGAGATGCCGCTCTACGAAGACTTTGTGAGCTCCTCGACGTCGTTCTACATGATGCAGAAGAAGCGCGAGGGCGGGCTGGTGGTAGAAGACGCCCCGGGAGCGGGAGGCGGCGCGGGCAGCAATAAGAAGAAGCGCACGAGCATGTCCGTGTACGATGCCGAGGCCGCGCTACTTGGTCGTGACACCAATCCGACTCCGATTGCGGTTGCCCCACCAGCGACAGCAGCGAACACTAATGGCGCGCGCCCTACAACTCGTCGAGCGCTTGCAGCTGAAGAACCGAGTCACGAGGATCAACGAGCAACGCCAGCAGCAGCGTCTCCTCGACAATCACTTCTACGACCGACTGCAGCACATGCAGCGCCAGCTACAACACCAGCGTCTGCTGCGACCAGAGAGACAGCGGAGATCCTGCAGCAGAAGGCAAAGTACTGGAAAGCCATGCAGGAAGCCGCCGAGACGCGCAACACGCTGCTCGCGGAGCAGAACGCGATCGCCGCCGAGAAGAACATGATCATGCTCTTCGCGAGCCGCGACGACGCGGTCTCGACCGAGTTCTTCGATCTGAAGCGCCGCATCGCGCTCGCGAAGCTCAAGCGCGACTTTGCCGACTTTCTGCGCTGACCCTGTTCCAATTCTTTGTGTCTTGTATGTAACCCACTCGTTGTATACCAACCGCTTATCTCACATGCTTGTCATTTTGACCAGACTGGCTGGCTTCAACGCACAATGCTACAGTTCACTGGTCGATACAACCCCACCAGAAAATGTGTGTGTCAGTTCTACAAGACCCTTTGGCTCTCGCTACTTAAATCACAATCGATGACCCGTCGGTTTGCTTGGTCTTGCCGACGAGCATGACCCTCTGCTTGAGGCTCTGGCGCACGTCACGCATGGACTGGATCGTGCGCTCGTCGCAGCCGAGACGCTCGAGGTTCGGCACGATCTTCTGCACATACGAGAGCAGCTCTTCGTCTGAGATGGGTGCGTCCTCTTTCTGTTGAGGCTGCTGGTCGCTGGTAGCTCTGGCGGCAGTGACGCTCGTGCTCTGGGGTCTGCTTACAGATCCAGCGACAGTAGCAGACCCATTCGCAGTCTCGACGGGCGGCTGACTCGCACTTGCGCTGGCCACCGCTCGACTCCGGTTCACTTCACCTGCAGTTGCTGCGACTGGCGCTTGCGAGCCAGAGGCAGAGATCGGACTGGAACTCGGTGCGGTGGCCACCACGCCATCTCTCGGTGCGTTGAGTGCACTGGAAGCGGTAGAAGCCGGAAGGCTGACTGTCGCATACCTGCTTCCCAATGGTTCATTGGCACTGCTATTGCTGCTGGTGCCTGACTGGGGAGCAGACAGCTCGCCGCAAATCGTGAGAAAGTCAGCGTCGGTCGCGCCGACGAAATGCAGATTGTCGCCCTCATCGGCCGGGCTCAGGATCTCCTTGAGCGTCATGACGCGCTTGAGCGGCAGCTTGTACGAGATCTCCTTGATCAGCAGGTCGATGTCGCTCTCCGTTTCGTCCACGTGCACGTCGTCCTTGGTCAGCAGCGTTTCGCCAAACAGCTTCGAGTCGAGCCAGCACTTGGCAACCAAGCTCTTCGGGACGTCGCTCCACGCCGCACGACACCACTTCATCGCCTGCACTTCGTCCACGCTGTAGATGTCTGAGTCGCCTGCCTCGTAGCGGTCGAGCGCGTGTACCATCTGTCGCTTGCGGTAGCGGCGCTTGAATGCCGTCACGATGCCCATCTCGAGCGGCTGCGCGGCCGCGAATGCCATCGAGTCACTGGTGCTCGGGAGCTTGAGCACGCGCACGTTCGTGAGCTTGAGGCCGCGCGTGATGTGCGACGGCGCATTGTCCACCAGCAGCAGGATGTGGCGGTTCTCGATCTTCATCTGCGAGTTGAGCGTGTTGAGCCACTTCTGGAACACGATCGCGTTCAGCCACGTGCGCTCGCTGTAGCTGTAGTTGAAGTTGAGCTGCTCATTGGCAGCTCCATTCATTGCGTCCTGTTGCTGCTGTAGTAGCTGTTTCTTCTTGCCAAATGTCGTTACGACGGCACTAAACGGTTCGTGCGCTGGGTGTCTGGATTTGCCGATGAACAGCGGGTCGAGGCGTTCGCTGCCATCCGCGTTCACCGCGAGTAGCAGCGTCAGTTTCTCCTTCGTAGGTTTCGGGGCGCTCTTGCTGCCAGTGCCACCGCCGCCGCCACCTTTGCGCAGCGTCTTCTCGGGTGACATGGCGTAGAAGAGTCCGGTCTCGTCCACGTTGAAGATATCGCGCGGGTTGTAGTCCTGGAGTACCTGCTGCAGCCCCCACGAGCCCAGATCGGCGACCACGTCAACGCTCGCGCTCGCAGCCACAATGCTAGCGTTGCTAGTAGCAGTAGCAGTAGCGCCAACATCAGCAACAGAACTCGCAGCTACCGCCTCGCTGGACGCCGCAGTCGACAGGATCGTTTGGTGGCGCTTCTTGAAACCCGTGAGCCATCCGTTCGAGAACGAGATCTTGCTCTCGATGCCGAGCAGCTGCGCGAACGCGCGGCCTTTATCCTTGATCACGTCGCCCTGTAGCCGCTGGTTATTGTGGCTCGACACGAGCAGCCAGTGCGAAAGCGCAGCCTCAAGCTGCGGGTGCTCCACGTACGTCTTGCGCTTCTGCGCGAGCGAGTTGCCTTCGATCGCGATGTACTTGTCCTTCTCCGCGAGGATGCGTGAGATCGTGCTCTGGTTGAGCGGGCCTGTGAGCCCGAACTCGTCTTTCGCCCAGAAGCAGAGCTGCGCCTGCGTCACTTTGCTCGTCGCCGCCTTGATACAGAGCGCCTGGCGCTGCTCGTTCGTGAGGAAGATGTTGCCCTTCTTCAGGCGCTTGCGCGGCGGGCCATTCGCGCCTGTCGACGAGGAAGAAGAAGGCGGGAGCGCAGCAGCGACCGCAGAAGCCGCGAAGCTGGGGGCGATCGCGACCGCTGGGTCTGCGCCGGGGGTGACAGTGGCGACGGCGGCGACAGGTGGAGGAGGAGGGGCCATAGTCATCGGAGGCGCCGCGTCCTGCGGCTCATTCTCGGCATCAGGAGCGCGCTTCGACATGCTTTTTTTTGCTTTTGGAAAAATCTCTTGTGGTTTGAAAAATGCATATTGAGTGGGTCAGAGAAATCGTACTTTATCGAGAGTATATTTACTGTGTGGTGGAACGATGAGGGGGTCTCTTTAAATGCAAATACCTTTCTAGGTGCATGAATGAGCTTTCAGAAAAACTATTTTGTGTTTGCAGTCTCTTTAAACGCATACACCTTCCTAGATGCATGATAGATTGCGAAATTGGTTGCATCATAAATTATTTTTGACATGAATTTTGATGAAGCCTGTTGATTCCAAGCCAAACCACAGCATGAGCGCCACCGTTGCTGCTTATTTGGCAGAAAGCAAGTTGAATCCAGCGCTGGCTCAAATGCCCTCCTCACTTTGGCAAATCGCCATCGACACTCAAGTCGAGGAGTGGCTTTTTGTGGTTGACGTCACCAGTGAATTCTGATCGCCCCCTTTTCGCCAGTTGTGGCAGTGCGCGTCTGTCTTTCTGGCCAAGCCAAGCAACTGTATGATATTGCAACAGTTGTCGATAATTTGTGTCGAGGTTGGCAGCAAATGCGATTCCCCACACAAGTCGCTTGCTACTGTTGTTGGTTGTTGCACTGTGTCATTCGGACGACGACTGCAACTGGTCTGGCTTCCCGTGCCATTTGTACGTCAGCCATTACACATCGCCCTGTGTGCCGTTGTCGCCTCTTTGACCTGCTGGGTGATGAATGAGCGACAGCAGCGTTCATCTACGAAATGCCGATTTCTTCAGCTAGTGACAGTCAGAAAGCGAAACGCCATTGTTGTTGTTGGTTGGTGGTGACGACCCAACTCGACTGTTACCGACCCAGTTATTTTTGTTCTTTTCTTTCTATTGTTGGCGCAGATTGAGGGGAATAAGAAGACTCATCCAATTTTGAAATGGACATGCGCATGAGCATGACCACAGATCTAGTCGCGATCTGATGGAAAAGATACCATGCATACATGCGCGTTTGACTGCTCTCTCTTTTTATCCAACACGATCTGTGCCATCCTGGTACAAGCCATCCATATATACAAGCAGCTCTCTTTTGATGCTGCACACACACATCTGGCACATGTGCAGATAAACAATGCGTAAGGCACACCGCAGCACAAGCAGGCACAGGCAGCTCGTTCCACATCACAGCATGCAACTTGCTGTCTCTGACTGGAAAGTGCAATTGAGCAGCTCGACAGCTGACACTTCACATGTCACTGCTGAAACAGCTGTGCAGAAATCGAACAGCTGTGACTGGACGTCACGGGGTGCCCTAGCCCGTTCTTCACCAGTAGACCTCTTCTGACCACAAAACATGCCTGATTTTCTAAACCAAGGTGCATTTCAAGCCTGAAAGTGGTAAAAAAATTCTTATTTGCTTCAAAAAAAGGTGATATTTTAATATATCATCTACAAAAAGGTGAAAAATCAATATTGCTCGTCCTATTTTTGTCCACTAAGGGAGGAAGCGTGACACAAAAATAGCCAGTAAAAGATCGCCTCGCGCTTGCTCCCCCTAATCCCCGACCCTCTTTTCACTTCAGTTCTTCAACACACAACCCCCTATCACTTACTTCTTGTATGGCGGCTGCAGCGTATCCTCCTGTCAAGATGGTGGTTTCAGTCTTGTGCCACTGCCTTCACTCAGCCTGTCAGGCTCTCTCTCCCATTTTGGAAACGCGCTATATTAACAGTGGCTTGCGCGCGTGTGTACACATTCACACACAAGCGATCCTCCCCCAGCAAAAGATAAAAGAAGAGAGCAAGCCAACACGAGAGGCGCACTCGCCCGCATCACAATCGCATCGCAGGCTCCTCTCGATCAGTCAGTCAGTCAGCCAGCGACTCCTCTACGCCCGCCCGCATCGTTGACGCTGCGTCGAGGCTCTTGGCCGCAAATCCATCAGCCCCTCTCGTCTTTTCCTGTCTGCCGCGGCTCTCTCTCTCGCTCGCGCGCTCCTCCTCTTCCCCAGCTGGTCCGGTCGATCGATCGGTCGGTCTCTCGCGCGACGACCGACTGGCAGCATCAGCGGCAGCGTCAGCAACACATGGCCCCTGCGACCATGCAAGCCCCACAAGTCCAACAACAGGCTTTTAGTCCCGAACGAGAACGACAGCAGACACGCAGACCCCCGCGCTGCTACGGACCACTGGTCGCGCTATCATCATCCGCTCCCGAGAAGCCCTCGCCCTCACTCGAGAATCGCACCAACGGCATGACCCGAAAAACCCGAGACACCCGTCGCATGCAGCAGCAAACTAATAATAACCAGCAGCAGATGAACGACGCTAGCGGCGGCGTGAAGGCGTCGCCCCTGTCGTCGTCATCATCTTCTTCTTCCTCGTCTTCTTCCTTAACCTCTTCGCCGTCGAAAAGCTACCCCAGGTACATCCAGATCGCGAAGCGCAACAACACGGACCTGCGCGCTAGCATCGGCAGCACCGCGAGCACGAGCAGCAGCAGCACGCGCACGAGCGACACGAGCAGCATCCGCAGCAGTCGCAGTAATCACAGCAGCCACCGTCAGCCGCAGCACGACGACGCGCACCGCGGGATCAAGTCGTCGCTCACGCGACACGAGTTGGCATCCCGAAGGCGCGTGCACAGGGAGCTAGCGGACGACCGCGCGCGCGCGCTAGTCGAGCAGCAGCAGCTGATGGAGCAAGATCCGGACTACTTGCCGATCGACAGCACGCACTACAAGCGCCAGGTAACCCAGACCAAGAAGAAGCGCGCGCGCAGAATCAAACTCAAGCACTATGGACTCGCGAAACAGGCGGCCAAGCTCAACAACCTCAGCGGCTTTCTGCTGCACTCGATCACACCGCGCGAGTCGTCCATCTTGACGTACACGTCCATGGCGTCCCCAGGCACGCACACGGAGTACGACATCGTGGTGGAGAATTTCCGGACAGGTATGATCTGGCAGGTGTCCCGACGGTACTCGACGTTCCGGTTACTGCGCGAGGAGCTCGTGAAACCCTTCCTGGCCCCACACTGCCACTACTGCGCGTCCGTCATGCGTGACATGCAGAAGCTCGAGGTGCACTTCCCAGGCAAGCGGCTGTGGGGGTCCACGAGTCCGTCAGTGGTGCGCGGACGAGCGGAGCGGTTCCAAAAATATTTACACGGGCTGATGGACATCGCCACGAGCGGCTACAAGCTCAACTGCCGGCTGATCGCCAACTACTTTGTCGTGCAGCTGCGCAACTTCCTGACGAGCGAGAGCGTGCGCTACAAGGGCATCCCGGGCGAGTATGGCCAGCAGATCCCGAGCATGCTGCGCGAGCTGTCGACGCCGCGTAGCCCGCACGACCAGATGACGTTGCAGACGATCCAAGAGCACTCGTCGCGGTCGTCGCGCGGCTCGCTCTTTGAGGACCTCGAGGGCTTTGATGAGAAGGACTTTCGCGAGAAGTTGCGCCTTGCCGAGGAGCATGACCGCCACTACATGATGGCCGCGGCGCGCGAGGACAGCCACAGCAACAACCTGAACAACAAGAGCAACCTGCACGGCTTTACCGAGTACTTTCGCGAGGAGGACGAGGATGAGTTAGACGACGACGATATCTACGAAGATGTGGAAGTCGACGACGATGAAGACGACGATGAAGACGAACAGCAGCAGCAAAAGCGCCACTCGGGACGCCAGCGCCGGGCGTAAGGAAGGAATCTGAACACAAGCCCCACTTGGTCCATTGGAAGACCAAGTGATTGATTGATCGATCGATTCGACACCTTTGTGCGCGTGGCGAAAACAGAAAGGAGGATGGAGAACGCAGACGAGAGCAAGCTCAGGACGCAAGATACATTCATTATACGACACATCAAGGCTGCACTACGAACGTTCAGATATGTAGACACAGACTACACTATCGCTATCACCACCAGCTTCTTCTTTGCTCTTAGACCTAGAGACCCCACCCCACCAAACTAATTAACCACCACCCTATTTATTAAGTTAACTCACTCGCCTCCTGGTTGAGCGCGACGATGATGACGCTGATGTTGTCGTGCGCAAAGTACTGCTGCGCCTTGAGCAGCATCTCCTGCGCCGCAAGCTGCACGTCGCCGTGCGTGAGCAGCTTGCGCCGGATGAAGTTGACGCTCTGCTGCGATGAGAGCACGTCGAAGAGCCCGTCGCTCGCGAGCAGCAGGAACTCGTCGTCGGGGCCGATCGCCCGCTCGTAGATGTCCGGCGTGGCGATCAGGTGGCCGTCCTGTTTGTGCGCCAGGTCGCCAAAGCCGCGCGAGATCGCCAGGATGCCGTCCAGTCGTCCGTTGTGCACGAACCCGCCGCTGGCTTCGATGCGCGCCTTCTCCTCTGGGAGTGCGGCCTTGTGGTCCTTCGTCAGCTCCACCGCGAGCCCGTCCGCCGTGCACAATACGGCGCGGCAGTCGCCCACGTTCGCGATGTACAGCGTCGTCTGCGGTTCACCGTCGGGCTTGCTTTCCGTGATATCAACATCTTCAGCAGTAATGTCGTCGGTAGGAATGATGATCTTGAGACCAGCATTGATCGGCGGTTGGTCCACCGGCTCCACCTCTTCTTCTTGTTCTGCTTCGTCCGCTGCGTCAGCAGCAGCAACATCACCATTGTCTTCTTCTGCTTCCTTGGGCTCAATCGATTCATCAACAGTCTTCTCTTCAGCATCGCCACCGCCTTCCACCGCGCTGTTCTCTTCTACCGTCGTTTCCTCCTCTTCCACGCGACGCTTCTTGCGCTTCGCGAGCACCGCAAACACTGACACGGCGCCGGAGAACGAGATCGGCTGCAGATGGCATGTCATGTCGTTCTCATCGCAGATCTCCTCCACCTCCTCGTCCTCGTCGTCGTCCTCGTCGTAGTCGCCGTTTGTTGTCGCGCGCTTGCGCTTCGGGAGCATGCTGCGGTTCTGTGCGTTCAGAATCTCGTGGTCGATCGCGTCGCAGACCGTCGCGATTGCCTCCATGGGCTCATTCACAAACTGCGGATGCATGAAAAAGCGGTTGTGCAGCTCGCGCTGGAGCCACACGGCCGTGTCGTCCCCATTGTGGCCGTCGTACACCCCAAAGAACGCGAGCGACTCGAACGCATCTGCGACGCTCGGGTCGAACTTGGTCAGGTTGCACTCGGCGATGCCCGTGCTCTTGTCCTCCATGTACGAGCGCGACATCTTCGCCTCCGCGTATCCGGAGCGGATGCCGAGCTTCAGGTTCTCGCGGATCTTGCTGCTCACGTACACTTGCACGATGCTCTGCTTCTGGAAATCGAGTAGGTTCGAGGCCGACGAGCCGCGCGACGGTGGATCCAGCGGCGCAATCTCCTCGTCGTCGGCGCACAAGTCGATGTTGTTTGGCGTGCCGATCAGGTCATTGAACGTCGCGTCCACGTCCACGTCGCCCTCAACATCGCTGTACACCGACTCGTCGTCGCTATCTGAGGAGCTACTGTGCACTTCGTCGTGGCGGTGCGAATGCGCGCTCGCCTTGCTGAAGCCTCTCGCGCGGCTCTTCTCATCGTCGTCCTCGTCCTCGTCCTCGTCGTCCACCTCCGTCACCTGCACGCAGTCGAGGTCGTCCATGTTGAACTCGTCCACACTGCTGCTCGAGCGTCGGTGGCCCGACCTCTTGGACCCCGACCCGTTCGAGCTGTTTGACGCGAGCGACCCGCCACTGTTGTTGAACGGCGAGCTGCCGATCGACTTGCGCGAGCTACTCTTGGTCTGCGACGACGACGCTCTCCCCAGCTCCCGGCCGCTCTTCGAATGGGTCGGCACGCGCGACGCCACCGAGAAGTCCTCATCCTTGGCTTGGAACAGGATTTTGCGCGACTGGTAGTCGCCGTCTTCGTTGCGAAACACCTCTGAGGTCACCATCAAGAAGTCCTTCTTGCGCGACAGCGAGCGCTTCATGAGGTCCAGGTCCGTCGTGACGCCGCGCGCCTCGCCGCCGCCGTCGCTCGACGACGACAAGCTGTCGCGGTCGCCACTGTCATCAGCGCCCCCGGCATTGGTTGTGAAGAGCCCGTCCGATAAGCGCGTGACCGACGTGAACGACGTGCGGCCAAAGCCCTCGAGGTTGCCGTGGTCCGTGTCGATCATGCGGCTGCTGCTGCGTTTCTTCAACAGCGGATTGCTCTCGACCGAGTTGTTGCGCGACGTGAACACGTTCGGCGACGACTGGTAGCGAGGTGACCCAGGCAACGAGCCGTCCGACGAGTTATTCGACGACGTCGTCGACAGGTTCGGGTTCACGGACGACGAGCTCGGGTATCGACTGCGCGCGGTGGGACCCGCGGCCGGCAGGATTATCTCCGTCACCTTGGCGCGGTCCACCGAGAACGCCATGCGTTTTTGCTCGAGTAGCAGCTCCTTGCTGCGCGCCGAGAGCTCCTTGTGGCCGTCCATGAGGTGCACGCGCTTGTGGTGGCGCCAGGCGTTGATCACGCGCGAGACCTCTTCGGTGGACGAGCGGCTCGGACTCGTAGACGACGACGTCGACGAGATTGACGCGGCCGTGGGGATGCGGTTCTCCAACTGGCCCGACACAGGCGTACCCATACCGAGTGAGTGGCCGCTGCTCGTCCGCACAACGCCGCCGCCGACCTGCTGCCGCGTCTTGACGAGCAAGTGCGCGCGTGCGAGTGACTCGGAGAGACTTAGGTCGATGCGCTCGGGGATGTTCTGGATCGCGCGCTCGCTCTCGTCGAATGACACGGTCAGGTCGTTCTCCTGCGCGGCCAGACCCAGCGGCTCACTACCTTCTTTCGTGATCCAGTCGTGGTTGAAGCAGTCGATCAATGTCAGGCGCAGACTCGGGTCTTTCGTGAGCATGCGCTGGATTAGGTTCTTCAGGTGCGGCTCCATCGTGCGCTCCGACTCCTTGGGGAACTTGAGCTCGTCGCGCTGCACGCGCTCGGCGAGGATGATCTCGTTGTCGGCGAGCCACGGCGGCCGCCCGATCACCATCATGTACAGCGTCGCGCCGAGCGACCAGATGTCCACGGACGGACCCGTGTACGTCGCATCAATGTTGAACATCTCCGGCGCCATGAACGCTGGCGTGCCCTTGGCGCCCGAGAGCGTCTCGCTCTCGTTCATGATCATGCGTGCTGTGCCAAAGTCCGCGATCTTTGCGACACCTTCCGCGCTCACGAGGATGTTCTCCGGCTTGATGTCGCGGTGGATGACCTTGTGGAAGTGCAGGTAGTGTAGTCCACTCAGCAGGTCGCGCATGTACTTGCGCGCCACTTCCTCGTTCAGTCCGTTCGCGCGCGTGACCTCGTCCATGAGGTTGTGCTGCACGTACTCCTGCACTAGATACATCTTCTCGCTTGACGGGTCGTCGATCACTTCGACGAGCTTCACGACGTTGCGGTGGTTGAGCTTCTTCATGATCGCGACCTCGCGGCGCAGCACGTCCTGAAGCTGGTCCTCCTTGCCGGCCATACGCTGCACGAATGTCTTGTGCATGATCTTGACTGCGTACAACTTGCCGTCCTCTTCGTTCTGGCAGAGTTTCACGCGGCCGAACGTGCCTTTGCCCAGATCGCCCTTGATCATGTATTTGTTGACCACTTTCTGGCCGTTCTTCAGTCGCTGCTTGACGAGTTTCCTGGTCTCCGTGGCCTTCGCTGGGGACGTCGGCGCTGGCGGCGGGATCGCCGTCGGCGTGTTCGGGTTGCTGTTCACAGCGCCGCCAAAGCCGCCGGTGACACCGCCTCCGGGCGTCGCGGGCGTGGCGCCGCCGTCCTTGCCCGTGGTCGACGTGCGCTGCTGCAGGCGCAAGCGCATGGCGCGGCGCGTCGCCTTCTCCACGTACGACTCCTGGATGAACCGCTGGAACGGGTCCGACAGCAGACACTTGTCAAAGTCTTCTTTACTCAGGTACAGACATTTGACGGGTCCCACGGCACGCACGGAAGCCGTGCGCGGCTCGCTGTAGATGAGCGACATCTCGCCAAACACGTGGCCCTCGTAGAGCCGCGTGAGCTCTTTCTCGTAGTTCTTGGTAGACGTCGAGCCGTCCGCGTTCGTAGTCGTGGTTGTCGCGCGCTCCGAGACCACGGCCTCGCCGCGCGTGATCATGTAGAAGCGCGTGCCTTCCTCGCCCTGACACACAATGTACTCGCCGTCGTTGAAGTTCGCAGGCTTGAGGCGACTGAGCACGATGTCTTGGTCGCGCGCGCTCAGACGCGCCAGCAGCGGCACCTGCTGAAGCATCAGACTCAGGTGCACCTGGCCGATGCGCTGGAAGTCTTCCTGGGTCAGGTAGAGCAGCTCCACGTCACCGATCGCGCGCACCGTGGCCGTGCGCGGGTCGTCGTAGATCAGCGCCAGTTCACCAAAGTAGTGGCCGGCGTGCAAGTGCGTGATCATGCGCTCCTGCTCCTGGCCGTTCGAGTTCTTGGTCGTCTTCGTCACCACGGCGTTGCCCTTGGCGATCATGTAGAAACGCGAGCCGCGCATGCCCTGCTGCACGATCACCTCACCGTCCTGGAACTTGGTCGGCTTGAGCGCGCGCACGACCTGCTCCTGTTGGTTCTGACTCAGATTGCGAAAGAGCTGCACCTGCTTCATCACTTCGTACACGGGCATGTTCTCCTGCATGAACGGCGTGAGCACGGGCTCGTCGTCGTCCTCCATCTCATCGTCCTGGTCGTCCGGCGAGCTCAGCCACGTGGCGAGCGCGGTGATGCTGTTCGAGCTACTCGAGACACTGGAGCGACCCGTGGTCGGCCCGCCCGTGAGCGAGTTGGACGAATGCGCCCCGTGGAGCGTCGACGAGGACGATGAGAACGAGCTGTGGCGCGTGTTGCTCTGCTTGGGTGAGAACACCGCATCCTCTGGTTCGTCCAGCCAGTCGTTCACTTCGATCTCGTCGTCCTGGAGGATCTCGTCGTCGGAAGACGAGTCCGAGTCCAGCGAAGAATCTGAATCCGAATCCGAAATGTGCTTAGACTGCAGCCGCGCGATCCGCGCCTTCGAGTCCGTGCGCGTCAGCTGGTTGCCCGTCGCAGAGAAGAAGCGTGAGAGCGTCGGCGGCTTGAACTCGGCGTCCAGCGCCTCGAACGTGCGCGGGGACATCACGACCGACGACGTGCGCGACGACGATGACGCCGACGAGTGCGGCGACGACACAAAATGCTCTTCCGCGAACGGGTCGTCGTTGATCTCGTGCAGACGCGGGCTGTCGTCCTTGGGGGCGGGTGATGGCATCGCTCTTGCGTTATTATCTACATCTGTGTCTGTAGTTACTGCAGGCGGCATGTCTGGCAGACTCGGTCGCTTGGCCGAGAAGAGCTTGGCCATCATGGACGAGCCGGAGGCTGTGCGCGCGAACGCAGACATGAGACTGCTTCCGGCGCCGCTGGGGCGATCCGCCTGCTGCTGCTCGTCTGCGCTCGTGGCGCTATCCTTGTTCTGCATCGTTGCTGTTGTAGTGGCGACTGGCGCAGCAGTGAAAGAGGAGGAAGAAGATGGAAAACTGCCGCGACCCCCTGTAGCTTTTCCATCTTCTTCGCCCGACGAAGAGAAGCTGCTGCTGCTGCTGCGATCAGTGGAGAGCTGCTGGCCCATGACTGCGAGGCGGCGCTGACAGATAGACAGACAGATCAGTCGTTCGTCTCCGTTCGCTCGCTTATGATCAATCCGCCCGTTGCTTCTCTGCTCAATAAAAGCGCTGTGGTTGTGTGTGAGCAGAATGATCTCACATGACCAAGGATTGTTGCGGTCCAATGGAAAAAAGTCGCACGAAGGTTGCACGAAGGTTTCACGAAGGTCGCGTAATCAGCTCGAGGTCCATTTCAAGTCGATGACGTGATGATGATCAACATCGATAACCACAGCGGTGTCTAACAATTCCAAGACTAGCTGTGATCAACATGCAGGTGAATTAATTGCCAATCCCTCTCACAAAGTCTCTCCTGCACTAGGACTCAGCATTGCGCCGCTTGCACAGAACCCGCAAAGCACACGATAGGGTGTCTGGTATGTTAACTGTTTCCACTCTTAGCTCGCTCTCATGTGGTTGATGAGCGCCGTCATCGACACACTCAGTCTGCCAGGAACGCTCCTTCCATCAAGGTCGACAAGGTCCGGATACGTCTCACTCAGCCACTGGAACAGCTCAAAGTGTTCGTTCTCGATAGCAGAGTCCACAGCCTCCCACGTGCAGCCCTCGGTGCGATTGTCGCGCAAAAATAGCACCAACTCAAAGTCGCCATTGCGCACAGCATTATCCATCGCCAATGATGTGCACCCCTCAGTTCGGTTCTTGTGCAGCCACTGCATCATCTCGAGCGAGCTCGCCGAGTCCATCACCCCGTTGTGCATCCTTCGCTGCGGTTCTCGTGCAACCACTTGGCCACATCGAGATGGTTACGCTTCGCAGCCTGGTCCATCGCATACGTGGTACAACCTTCCGACCGATTGTCGTGCAACCACTTGATCATCTCGAGATGGTTCTGCTCCGCAGCCCAACTCATCGCGTCCGTGGTGCACCCTTCATGACGATTGTCTTGGAGCCACTTCGCCATATCGAACTGGTTCTTTCTCGCCGCCCAGTTCATGGCATGCGTGGTGCAGCCTTTGGTTCGGTTCGTGTGCAGCCACTGCGCTATGTCGAGATGGTCGTTCTCTGCGGCAGAATCCATCGCCAGGGTGGTGCAGCCTTCGGAGCGATGCGCATGCAGCCACTTGACGATGTGCAGGTTGTACTTTGCAGCGGTGTTCATCGCAGTTACGCTGAACCACCCAACTTCCGTCTCGTGCAATCATTGCAATGTGTGCAAGTGGCCGTTCGTCGCTGCCATCCATACCGCGTTTTCCGTACACCCTTCTTCGCGATTCGCGTGCAGCCATTTAATCACTTCTAGATGTCCGCTCCAGGCCGCGCTGTCCATCGCAGACGACGCGCACCCCTCGGTTCGATTCGTGTGCAGCCACTTGATCATATCCAGATACCCCGAGTCTGCAGCAGAGTTCATAGCGTCGGTCGTAGCCATCAGGGTACTGGTCGTGGAACCACTGGAGGTTCTCCATCTCGCCACTGCTGCTGCAGCTGCTGGTTGCGTCCGCATTCATCGCTGCGCGAAGCAGGAATTTGAAGTCGAACGGATTAATCGCGTTCTTATTTTTCTCATCGCCCCTGGTCAAGAGTCCGTGAGCCCACCTGGACACCTCGAGATCTCGACTCGATGCCGCGAGATTCATGACGTCCAAGCGATCAAACGGACAGCCAGCAGCTACGAAGAACTTGCCAGCCTCGAGCTTCCCATTTTCAATCGCAATCGAGAGAAATCAGTCCCCCGTTTGCTCTGGACAGCGCTCGTAGAGCTACTCGACAACAGACAAGATACCATTCTTGATAGCGGCGTCCATTGCCTCAAGTGAGCCCCCGGCGTTGTTGGGCAGGTGCGTGGCGATCCAGTTCAGAGTCTCGAGATGTCCGTTCTTTGCGGCAAGGAGCATCAAGTTCGAATCCGACCGCGTGTACTCGTAGCGGGTCGTGAGCCACTTCAAGATCTCCGTGCGCCCAGAGCAGCCGCATCTTCGACTGTTTTCCACACAAAGCTCGTCGGACTGTGCACGCCGCAGAGCCACTGGACGATCTGGAGGTTGTCGTTTCGCACGGCGTGTTCGAGTCCCTTGCTGCGCAGAAACGCCCGATAGTGCGAGCTGCTCTCGGTAGGCTTGCGAAACGCAATGTGAAACAGCATAGACACAGAGTTGCGCTCACAGGTGTGGAGGACATTCCATGACGCCGTGACATCCAGGAACGCACTGATAGCTATGGTGACGTTCGAGAGCGACCGGACCTGCTGCATCGCGCTTCGTCGGTCTCCGTCTGATTCTGCGCCACGGAAGATTGCGAGGACGCTCGCAAGAGACGCGAAGTCCTGTGCCAGCATCGGCTGCTGAGAGCTGGCTCCGGCGTGCGCAGCTTGAAGAGATGCATGCATCGTTGGGTTCATCAGAGCTGCTTGGTCCAGGTGGCGGCAGCCAAGCTTGACAATAATGCTGAGTAGTTACGGAATCAACACACCTTGCGCTACCTTCGTACAACACTTGTCGGACTTCAACCCATTCCAGTCCAGCCAGCACCTTCGACTTCCCGCCTGCTGCACTTGGAAGGAACTTTGAGTGCGAGGCTGGGCTGACTAAGCTCAACAGAAGGGATAAGGTGCCTACTGGGTTGATTGAGTTGCGAGATTGCAGTAGCCTTCAGGGTAACCCGCGCCTCAGATAAATATCGCTTACGACGGACTGATATCTTATGGTGACAGAGCGTCTCGATAGAGTTGCAGATGCCCCACCCAGTTCGTAGGTAACCAAACGTACCAGCCGAGCCCTTGTTTATCAGCGTTCAAGTTGCTGGTAGGTGTTATCCAAGCGTCAATTGGACCTTGTCTTCTTGGTGTTTGCGTCCACCCGTCAAGGACATCCCAACGTGTACTCGAACTTAACCGCTCTATGTGTGCCAAACGTGTCGTCATCATTGTTCGGGTGAGCTCATCAATCCGTGAGTGATGGTAACCAACCTCCAAGTGGAAGTCACTTGCTGCTCACTTCTTCGGATTGGCTCCCATTGCGTGAGAACCGCATCAGCCGAGAGCGCTGATGTTTACGCGCCAGCCGCATTCACTTCAATTTCATGCATGGAGGGCTACCACTCCATAAACCTGTGCTCAAGGTTGCAATCTCGACTCGAAGTCACGGCCTACAGAACACACACCCACAGAAAGAGAGAATGCGACCTGTTTGCCCAGCGCTGCTCGGTTGCCAAAGTTATTCGCGTCCTGTCACTTCATTTTCGAATTCGCTTCGTACTCGCTGCCACCCACCACCAACCAATCACCAACTAATCACCATGACCGCCTCCAGCTCCACCACGCCAGCTTCGCAAAAGGTGTGGCTGATCACCGGATGCTCCTCGGGCATCGGCCGTGAACTCGCTCTCTCTGCACTTGATCGCGGTGACCACGTCCTCGCCACGGCTCGCAACGCCAGCAAGCTCAAGGACCTCGAGGCGCTCGGCGCTGCTGCTATCGTGCTCGATGTCACCGACTCGGAGGAGAACATGCAGCAGATCATAGCGGACGCTGTCAAGATCTATGGCCGAGTCGACATCCTCGTGAACAACGCCGGTTACTCTCTCGAAGGCGCCATCGAGGCGTGCAGGTACGCTGCAGGAAGTCGTAAATCGTGTGCGAGTCTGCGCGATCACTAATCCGTTATCATCTGACTTGTTATCACACCCACAGCGAGACCGAGGTGTACGCCCAGTTCAACACGAACGTCTTCGGCATCGGACGCATGGTGCGCGCAGTGCTTCCGCACATGCGCACGCAAAAGTCGGGCGTGGTCGCGAACGTCGGGTCGATGGGCGGCTGGCGCGGGCTGCCGGTCATCGGCTGGTACTGCGCGACCAAGTTCGCGGTCGCGGGGCTCTCCGAGGCACTGCGCAGCGAGGTCGCTCACCTGGGCATCGATGTCGTCTCGATCGACCTCGGTTCGTTCCGCACGTCGCTGCTCTACGGCAACATGGTAGTCGCGAAGAACCGCATCACGGACCTGGACCCTGGCACCGAGCCGACGAAGCAGTTTCTCACGATGCGCAACGGCAAGCAGCCGGGTGACCCTGCGAAGGCCGCCAAGCTACTCACCGAGGTGCTCACAAAGAGCGGTCGTTGCGAGGGGCGAGCAATCCCGTCGCGTCTCGCGGTCGGTAAGGACGCGGTGCGCACGATCAACGCGGCGATGCAGAAAGGCCACGAGGAGGTGGACGCCTGGGTGGACCTTGTGTCCGCCACGGACTTTGACGAAGTCGTCGCTGAAGGGGGTCAATAAACAGTCCATCCTGAACAAGTAGTACCTCTGTTGTTCAGAATACTAGGAGACTAAGAAAGAGCGTGTGAGAGATAATAGCTGAGCTAACACGACATCGTGTGATTTGCAGCTGTGTCTTTATTCAAACTAACGGTTAATTATGCTGGGCGCGAATATCCTGCACTACCCAAGCCCAAAGTCCATGGGCTTGGGCAGCTCCTTCATGAACTCCACGAAGCGGTGCTCATGCTCGCACCACCAGCGCGTGGCCTCGAGCTCGCTCACCTTCTCCTTGTCGAAGAGCACGGCGATGACCTCCTCGTCAAAGGTGTCCTCCCTTCTACCCATGTGCAGCGCCACGCCGTCGCGTCGCGCCTTCTTGTCGGTCTTGCGGTACATGGTACTGAGCGCAAACTGGGCCGCATCTTGCAGCACCAGCCGCGCCTTGGTCTCGCTCGAGTCAAAGTCGATGCGTCGGCCGCCGATCACAGGCCGGTCGCTCCAGGACTTGAGCGGAAGCGGCTCGACTGGCTCTGCTGCTATTGCAGCGTCTGGGGTCTCAGTGCTGTCGTCGTCCTCTTGGCTCGAAGGCTCTATGCTGCTATTTTCCGTGGATGACAAAGCGGCTCGCTTGGAGATCGACGCCATCAGCTCAGACTTCATGCTCTCAAGGAGATCCGACGAGACCTCGATCGGCTGTGAAACTGGAACCGATTGCAGCGGTTTCTTCCGTTGCCGACCAGCCGAGCGGGGTGGTACTCTCGGGATCGCCTTCTCCTTTGGACCAACGCTGAGCTTTGATGACTCGGCAGCTCCGCCTGTGATATCGAGCTTCCGAGAGCTGCCACTACCTCCACCACCTGTATCACTGCGTTGCAGCATCCTTGGCGGCTGAGACGTGGCGCTCGTGTCCTTCGTGGGCTTGTCTCCGAGCGTCGAGCGCCGGAGGATCTTGGGCTGGAACGTGAGTTCCTTCTCCTTCTCCTCCTCCTGGCGAACGCGCTCGATCTCCATTTTCTCCTGCTTCTTGCGAAGCCACTCGGCCTGGCGCTCCGCCATCGACAGCGATGAGAACTTTTTGGTCGTGCCAGCAGTGATGGCAGAGCCACTATTGCTACTTGTAGCCGTCGCTGTAGTGGTGATCGCGCTTTGGCTTGAGCTCGGGTCGCCCTGGCTCGAGCTCTCGTCTGAAAGAGGCGGCTCATCGCTTCTGCTCGAGTTGTTCTCATCGCTACCACTTCTCCGGAGCTCTCCGTTGGAGTCGACGGACAGGATGATGAGCTCTTTACCCGGCCGGATCTTCCCGCGACTCGGACTCGTGTTCGCCGCTCTCGCGCTGTCGGCGTACCGTGTCTCAAAGCACGGAATGTCCTGCAGTTCCAGCACTTTGTAACAGCATAGATAAGGACCAAGCTCGTTAGCAAGTACGGCAATTAGTCAGGTCCTGTAAAAAAAATAGCTATACTGTAGGAATGCGTACGGATATGCTTCCAGCACTTGAGCTGCACGTGCGGGTAGATGTCGCCACGCTGCATGTGTCGTCGGATCATCTACGCAATGCCACAATAGCGCTTAGATAAATCTTCCGAAGCCAACACAACAGAGAGTATTGCACAGGTCGTACCTCTTCGGAGCCGTCATCTGGGATCCCAGCGCGGTTCACTTCGTCCCGGAGCCAGCGCTCGACCAACCTGACCCTCGGGTGCCACCAGTTGGTGGTCTCCGGTCCGAACGCATCGACGTCCTCCAACAAGAAATTGAACTGTGTGGATGGTGGGGGAAGCAGCATACATAGAGAAAGTCACACAAAGTACACATGAGTAGGCTCCTTCGATCATTGGACGCCACCGCAGCGCTGGAGGAATGCCCAGCGGTACCATGTCGTCGTTCAGCGCCGCCTCGCTCACCGCGATGGTCTGCACCATGATCGCCCAGACGCTCGAGCGACTCGCGTCTGTGTCTACGACGTGGCTGAGTGATAAGGAAGTCTACTGTCACGTATAAATAACTGCGCGCGGCCGACATACACAGCGCAGCCTCTCATGCAGACAGACAGACAAACAGACACGCAGAGAAAGGAGACCTTGTCATGAGTTGGGGTTGGCGCTATTTCAAGCACGAGTTGTCATTGTGCACATCAAATTCAAACTCAGAGTATGATAGCCGTGAATCAGAGCCAAAACCAGCTTCAACATGAATCAGGTATTGACAGCCAAATCTGAGTCGCTCAGACGCAGATGCGCGATCATGACCTTCGAGTCAATTTCAATTAACTCCTCCAATACCGGCCGAATTCAAGAAAAAAGGGATCTGCATTTAACAAGTTGGGAGCATATTAAAATCAGTTCAACCTATGGAGCGAAGATGCAAGCTGCGATGGTCTTCGTCATTTCGATCCGTTCGAGTCGCAGGAGTGCAGTTGAAAGTGAGTGTGCGATGGAAATGCGTCTCCATCACTCAGTTCGACATTTGCTC
>JALBZD010000564.1:0-22163 GCA_038050675.1 Globisporangium cylindrosporum | reverse complement strand
CTATAAACACTATAAACAAATATAAAAATATTGCATGTGAATTTCTTGCATGGAGCAGTGTCAAAGCATTACCAAACCTTTCTATTAGCATAAAAATGCCGGTCGAAGACGGGCACAACCACCTTGTAACTGGAAATTTTGAATTTTTCCCGTTCTGGAAGTTGGGAGAAACCGAGCTCAGGTAACCGGTTCGGGCTGAGAATCAAAGACATTGTGAGGTGGATATTGTGGGGAGGATGATGAAAAAGGTGGTCGCCAGCCACTTCCAGTTTCAAGGGATGAGAGGATGCACCGGATGGTTCTTGTGGGTTGCATCCACAAAGTCTACTCTCCTCGCGTAGGCTCAAATAAGTCCCGCTGCGTCCACTTTTCGTCTTTATCATCTTCCTCCCCCGCAAACGTGCAGGGCTCCAAAATGACCACCAACATAACTTACACCTAAAATCGTAATATATCACCCATTCCAAGCCATGGGATGATAAGGATGGATCTCTTTTGTTTCTCAAGCTCTTCGTAGTCAACTTTAACCGCCGCTCCTCAATGCGTGACGGCGTCTGCTCACTATCAGCATCCATTCTCTATAATTCGAGGAACCTGGTCGACTTGCGGTGCTCCTGGCTCAGGATCGGCTCGAGCGACGCGATATCGATATCCTCGAGCGTGAAGTGCGTCGCGAGCTCTGCGCGCAGCTCGCCAACAAACTTCTCGCGCGTCGCCATCTCGCGCTTGAGCACCTCTTCCAAAGTGCAGAGGAACTCCAGATGCGAGCGCTTGGCGCGGTACGCCGGCTGACGCGCCGGGTTCGTCAAGTACTCCATGTTCGCGGGGTTGAAGTCCCATAGAAACGACGTGTGGTGCAGCCACCGGTCCTTCGAGATGCTCTGCGCATTGCCGCCGAACTTGCGGTCGCCGAACACGTAGTCGTCCTCACGGAGTGCAAATTTCTGCAATAAGAGCATCACGTTAGCGTATCAGTTCAAATAAAAGTGATATAGATACACCAGCCGTAGTAGATAAGTAGCATGATACGCACCAGATCTTCTCCACACAAGCGGTTGAAGAACGGAGAGAAGAACGTGCTCGACCATGCCATGATCTCTCGCGGGAACGGCTTCACGTGTGGGAACGAGTCCTGCATAATACACATACACACACATAACAACCATTAGGCGATTGCAACTGATACTATGGCGGTATTGCTGTATGGTGTGGATGTGTCGAAACGCACCACGTTGCAGATGAACGTCGTAAAGACCGTGTTGTGGTCCACAATGACGGTGCCGCCGCCGCTGAATCGCTTGAGTACAGGGATGCCGTCTCTACACACACACATTCGCTCCACGTAACCAGCCCGCAGCAGCTCACCGTACGTTCAATCAGCGATATTACCACATCATATCACCTTGCAATGAATGACGCACCTCTTGACGGCGTCGAGCTGTAGCAGCTGGTCGGGCTTGCCGCCGATACCCATGACGATCGTCACGGGCGTCTTCTCCTCGTTGTAGATAAACCAGTTGCGCTGCTTGTCCACGCGGAAAAGCGCCTCCTCGACACGCAGCTGCTCCTGGATCGGCGCGCGCATCCGCAGGAAGTGCATGCGCGGCTTGAGCAGCGCCGCGATCGTCGTCGTCGCCATCGTGATGCTTCTGATCGATCTACCACGCAATGATGAGCTCTGGCATTCTTGTCCCAAAATTGTGCACGCTTATATACGCTCGCTAATTGGTCAAAAATAATAGGGTACCTAAAAAATAATTGGTTAAAAAGAGTTGGATGAAGGTGTAGCCCGCAATACTGCATCCGCTCTAAATATACGACCGTAACCAAGATATACAATAGAAGACAGTTTTGACACTATATAGATATGTCACTATGTTGGTTTGATTTAAATAGTGACATGAAGTGCTTTTGACAGTCAATTCAACGCACTTTCCAGATTCCCCGAGGCAATATGACGCGGCAGCAGCTGGAAGAGGGAGGCGGCGCGGGGCGGCGCTGCGTGCTGCTGGATGTGCGGAAGCTTGGATGGGAGAGCCCAGGAGATGCTATTGCTGATGGTAGTGCTGTCAGTGATAGCAGCTCTGAACGTGGGCAGACGGTCGTCGCGGCGTTCGGTGCGGAGCGCGTCGCCGTGTTGCAGTGGACTTTCCCTCGCGATCCTGAAGGAAGAAGCAGCAGCGGTAGCTTTGTGCGGCTATGCGTGTTCGAGAACGACAACAACGACGCGCAAGACGTCGCTGTGGAGAGTGAGCCTAGTAGATGGGTGCCACTCTGGTCGAAGGAGGAGAACGACGCGGCGCGGAAGCGCTTTGCGACGAAGACAGCGGCAGATCACCCTGAAGGAGTCGACAATGGAAAGGAAGAAGAAGAGCCCGAATGGTCGCTTGCGTGGAGTTCCGACGGTAAGTACTTGGTGATCAGCGGCATCGTCGTGAGTCCAAAGGGACACCGTGAGGCGAGTCTCTGGGTGTACGCATCGCGCGAATGGATGGCGCTTGAAGACGCCTCGGTTTCGGAGCTGAATGTGGCGGCAGGGCGACCGCCACTGCTGATCCGCGCGAGTCTTGCCAAGTATTTGGGTGCAAAAGAGCTCTCGAAGAACTCGCAGGTCGTATCGATCTTTATCCAGAACGCCAAGAGCAACCGCCTATTCTTCGTCACAACTAACGGGCTGCTCGTCAAAATGGACGTCCAAGTGCCGAAACTCGCGCTCCTGACGCTCAACAACAAGGGGGAGAAGGTCCTAGAGGCCGACAAGAAAGCGCTCTTTATGATGAAGGTGGTCAAGCGCATGAGCGACTGGCACACCGGGGTCACTGCGGTATCCTTTGAAGCCTCCAGTGCGATGCTCGTGGTCAGCGGCGGACTCAAGAACCCAAGCGACGAGCTAGTCCGGGGACGCGCGTCGTCGCTTTCGGTCTGGAAAATGCTCGAAAACGAGCCTTTCTGCGAATTGCTGGACTACACGATGGTGCTGAGCGAAGACCACGCGATGATTGATTCGACGGCAGTGGACGGAGAGTACGCAGTTTCGGCGAACGTAACCAGCAGCGACGCCATCCAAGCAACCGCAGCAAACAACAGCTCATCATCTTTTGGACTGCTTCAATCGGTCAAAGGATCGTTTTTCAGTCCGCTGAAGTTCATGATTGGTGGAGGCGAAGCAAACTCACGAGTGCTCCAAGGCTCAATCCGCCAGCTTGCGATCTCGCCAAATGGCGTGTACCTGACGATGCTGGACAACCAGGGACGCTTCTCGATTCGTCAGATCGACACGTGCAGCGACTTCGTCAACTGGCAGTTTGTGAGCACAATGGCGCTGATTGGAAGAGTGAGTGTGGCCGACATGCTCGAGCAAGCTGATGGTGCGTCTGCCAGTGTTACTGTCAAGTCCGTGTCGTGGGTGGCTGTCGACCTGTTGGCGTTTGTGCTGGAGAATGGGCGAGTCGTGTATGGAGAGCTCAAGAACCAGTTTGACGACGACGAGCATGATGCTACAATCCAAAGCGAGGAGGAGGATCCAGCTCGCCAAGCGTCTACAATAGCAACGGCACTAGGAAAAGTCGAGATGGTGTCGGTGCAGTCGCACGTGCGCAGCTTCCCTGCTCTTCTCGAGAAAGACCTGTACATTGATGCAATTGTCCCGATTTTAGGTAGTGCTGATGGCGTGAAAGGGTACCAACTCGTTACCGTGAATGGAATTTCGACAGTCAACTACTTCGAAAACGTCGAGCTCGCTGCTTTTGTGGAGTTGCTGATGGGGTCGCACCAGTACGACCGAGCCCTTGACGTCGTTGAAGCACATGGGATGACCGGGATGATCAATCTTGACACGATCCATCGCCAGATTTGGAACCAGTTCCGAAACTTAGCTACCGTCGAGACTCCAACCGAGACCCAGTATACCCTTCTGTCAACCGAGCGCACGTGTCCTGAAAATGGCTTCAGCAAGGCGCTGCATCACCTGAGCCTGATTCAAGACAAGAAGTGGGTGGTCGACCAGTGTTTGCACGCGATCGCGTCCGATTCGTTTGCCCACATGAAGGAGATCCTTGGAGCAGGGTTGCGTGTGTTAATGGGGGTCAGCGAGGCTGTCAGCGATGTCGATCAAGAAGATTTAAACGGCACCAAGCAGCAGAGGCTGCTGCAGTTCAACTACCGCTTGGATACGCTCAAGATGCTGTTAGCTGAAGATCTCCTTGAGACGGACGAGACCCTGACAACTTTTGATGGCGATGCCGAAGATCCGACTCGACTCGCTGAGAAGTCTTACGATGGCGTTGTCTTTGCGCAATTTCGGAGTGCGCCGATCGTCGAAGTGGCGAAGCAGCTCGCGTGTGAAGGACGCGTGGGGTCGCTTACAGTGCTGTTCCAGAGAAACGCGTGGACGATCATCCCTCGACGCTTGGAAGTGCTCTCGCTTCTGCCAGCATCGATCGCGCCAGCTGCCTACGCGCACTTGCTCCCAGCTGTCGGACCAGATTCAAAGGACGAGTGGCAGTTCTACACACTACGCCCACAAGCGAGCACTCAAGAAGACTTTGAGGAAGACGAAGGCCATGGGCCTGAAACGCGCGTCGTGGAGGTTGAGTTCAATGCTGAAAGCAAAAACCACGACCTGGACGCTGACGATCTCGCGCTCTTTGAAAGCAAAGCGCGCCAGAGCGACCAAGGAAGACGCAAAGAGTACGCGACCTGGTTCCAAGAACGCATTTTGGAGATGGATGCGTTATTTGGGCAGCTCGCGAACGCTTTTCAGCTGAGCTCGCTCGCGAAGGAGTGTTTTCGTGGCTGGCAAGAAGCAGCAGGCGAGTCTTTGTCACAAAAGAAACCCGACTTTGAAAGTTTCCAACAGGACGTAGAGCGACTCTATAACTGCATTTACCCGCTACAGCTGTCGTCGTGCTGTCTGCTATCGCTTCAGGAATGGTTGATACTCTCGCTTCACGACCAGATCCTCTGTGTGGTTGGCGAGTGGGACTCTGTGACTGACGCGATTGATCACATTCAAGCGGTCTTCGTTGCGCAACGTGGTGACGCACTCTACACACTCGACGACGCGTTCTCGGCGCTTTGCCAGACGCTTTCCAAGAAGTCGTCACTCCCCGCGTTGGAGCTCTGCGCACAGCTGATCCACCACAGTAACCCGTCGATGCCGATCGTCGAGCGATGGATCCAGAAGGACGCACAGCTGCTTCGCACGTCGATTGACGTAGTGTACTCGGCAACGACATTTGAGTACTTTGCCAGCACGGAGGATCTCAACGCACGGCACGCTACGTTTGTTGAGCAGCTGTGGATGATTTTCCAGTCGTTGCCAATTCGCAAAGACGACGATCCTCCCGAGATCGAGCAGCTTCAGGTCGAGGTGGATGAAATGGAGGATCTCATGGTGACGATGGATGTGCTGAACAAGTACGGCGTGCACAGTTCCCCGAGCGAGCTCAAAATGCAAATCGGAGAGGCGAGCAACACGGCAGCAGACGATTTGCTGCAGCGCATGTGTCGTTTCTCGCTTCCAGGGAACGAATCCAACAGCAACATCAGCAGCAGCAACAATGACGCTGATGCTCAGCAGTGGATGGAAGTGTGGCGTGATGCGACGAAGCTCAAGACTCACGTCTTTGGCGAACGCATCAGCCAAGAGGCGATTCTCGACGTCATCTTGCGCCATTTGCTGAACTACGACGTGTACCTGGACGCAGCAGACCACCTCGTGACAAACTGGGTCAGCGGGAACTGCGAGGTCATCCACCACGTGATCATGGTGCTGATTCGAGCGATTCAGGCAAAAATTGACAATCTGAAAGGCAATTTTGTATCGGAAAGCGATTTGAAGACTCACTTTGCAGCACTCAAGTGCATCGATATCACCACGCGCGTGCTGTCGTTCCCGTCGCTGGAGCGAGAGCTTGACCGGAAGAAGCACTACGAGCGCCAGCTTCGCCACGAGAAGGAACTTGTCCACGCATGCCAGTTGCTGGATTTGCTCACGTACGGCGCGGCGAAGCTCTCGCCCGCAGCGATTCGCCCACTGAAGGACTCGAAAGACCGTCTCGACGTTGTTTTGAAGGTGTTTACCAGCAATCCGAGCCATTACCAGCCGTCAAATCGAGCGAAAGAGTGGTTCCGACAGCACAACCTGGAGCAGGTACTGCATTCCTCGGCAACTGCAAACGCCACGCCTCTGGAAGCTGTGTTGTACTTGGCGAAGCTCCTTCGCGTTGAGGATCATAAGCACCAGATCGTGATGAAAGGTGCGTATGCGGCTCTGTATTGCGCTGATTACGATGTCGCGTATGGACTGACGACCGAGGTGGTCCAGAGCATTCACGTTGGAAAGAACCACCACCGCCATCATAGTCACAATGGCGATGTCGAGCTGCAGCACTTGATGTCGCTTGTGCTGGATCTGATCGCTGCATCGTCATTCCGATCATGGTCAAAGAAGCTCAAGCTCTGCCGACTGATCTTCAGCGCACAGAATGTGTCGTCAACGAGTATGTTCAGCCACCAGATCACAAATCTCATCGTGTTGTCGATGGAGAAACTCGAAGCGGTTGAAGCGCTAGCAACTGAGATGGGTCTTTCGGAAGGGGACGTCGAGGAGCGACGCCATCAGAACGCCAGCAAGCGGTCCAGTGTCGAGGAATTGCTGCTGAAGGAGCTGGAAATTGTCGTAGATCTGCTTCAGGAAGAGAAGAACGACCGCGGTTTCCTGCTGCGGCTGCTACAGAAAGGGTTTCGGCTTGTGTATATCGTCCTCACTGGCGTGATCACTCAGCAGACCGAAGATAACGACGACAACGGCGGATCTGTACCTGACGAGGCTATTTTGAAAGAAGAAACGCAGCGAGCTGAACGAATGATGCAGCACATGAGCCGGATTTGCTTCCAGGAAGCGATTGCAGCAAGTTTTGAAAGCCAAATGGAGCTGAGTACTTTTGACAATGTGACCAAGAGCTGGAGAGCGTACCTGGAGATGGGGTGCAGCTACTTGCTGCTGTGGAGCGACTTTGCAACTGGCGAAGAGTGTGACCTGGAAGCGTTCTGGGAACAAGAGGTCCTCCCGTTGCTGTCTGGAGCGTTGTCATCAGGGAACCAAGAAGCGGACTTGCTCATTCGACAGATTCACCATTTTTTCATACTCCAAGTGGCGTCAGCTGTTCAAGGAAATGATGGTGATCAAGAAGTCGACGAGTCTGCTGGAGTCGCCCTTGAGCTGCAAGAGCGCCGTAAACAACTCGAAGTCTTTGCAGGATCGTACGAAGAGACGAAGCGCTTCGTGATATCGAAGAACTTTGAATCGGAAGCAGAAGGCGACGACGAACTTCAAGCAGAAATCAGTGGCAGTCGCAGTAAACAACAGGTCTTTTCCAATGCAAAGCGTGACACTTTCGCTCGCTTAGCGAAACGGTGCCAAGAGAAGATGCTTTCGCAGAAGAAGACCCAGGAGTTGGAGGAAATGAACTCGTTTTTCGACGAGAACCTGGACCTCGAGCGGTTTTCACGCGATCCAGAGTACCGCGTGAGCAAGATCTTGATGCTCGCGACGAAGAAAGAGCACTACCAAGCGGTGAAGCAGTTTGCAAACAAGTACGGCGTCGACGAGTATCAATGTCTGCTTTCGTACATCAAGAGCGTGTTTCTGCCGTCACCAGCAAGTTCCCGCAGTATTTCTTCAGTATCGACTTTGAACCGACACGAACAGCTTGAGGTTGCGTTCCGGAGCGAGAATGAGGATTTCCTGGAGCAAGCGCTCGAGAAACCGTTTGAATTTGGACATTTCCTGCTCAACAACGACGGCGACAGCGTGTACGAGTCGCTGGATGGGACGGACCACGTGGGTGTCCTGCTGCTGTTGAGAATGGTGTTAGAGTGCTCCAAGCGAATCAGTCAATTGTCGAGTGAAGAAATGGAACAAAAGAGAGTGAGTGAGTCGCTTTTCCCACTGTCCAAGGCTTCCATCGATCGGATCACGCTTCTGTTCATGTGCCTGAAGCGCTTGAAAGAAGTCGAGCCTGTGAAGCGTGGATCTCACCATCACACAGAGGCTGTGGACTTCAAGCTCGTGTGCGCTGTTGACTCCTGTACGGACCTGTTGAACCCGCCGTCTTCGTCGTTGTCGCCAAGTAATGCAAGCGAAAGCAGGAAAACCGCGATTGAAGCAGTGCTGCCGTTCCTTAATGGGAAAACGATCAAGATACTGACCAAGATCCTGCAAAAGCTGCACCACGTGACGACGAGCGCTGTGGTGATGATCTACCTGAGCGATATGCTTCGTCAAATTTGGCTAGAGCAGCAAGAGCAGAGTCATACGAGCGAGCTCTCGGCAGATCTCGCTGCGTACGCCTACGAGTCGTGTACGCCGTTCCTGTCGGTGCTCACCAACGAGCACGTGGTGTTGTTCCACTGCCTCTTTCTGGGAAGCAACTGGGAGCCGGTGGTGAATGTGAGCTTCGAGGATGAGTTTTACGGCCAGTCGATGGATGGCTTCAAGCACTTTGGCGCTTTGTTGACGACTGAGAAACGCATGGAGCTCATTTCTGATACACTGACCCTGTTCCAGACTCGGTTTGAAGCGTGGAAAGTGGCTGCTCATGCATCGAATGGCTCGACTGACAGACAGAACACCGATGCGTTGCTGGCTGCGAAAGAGAAGGAGTTGAGATTCTTGGAGCGCGAGCTGGTCGAAGCTGCTTTCTGGTTTATCGTGGACGAAGTAAAGGCGAAGCAGATCTTGTTCCCAACTGTCGTGCAGGTGAACGACAATATCTGGAAGTACTGGGAAGCGATGATGAGGAACTGGTTCAGCAAGGAGATGGATGTTGAGGATGACGCTGATGAAAAGAAGCAGCAGCAAGAGCTCTTTGGGCTCCTGGTGCAACTGTGTCAGATGGTGTCATCTGTCGAGATTGCGTCGCTGATGGCGGAATTGGTTTTGATTCTAACTTCATCGTCCAAAGAACCAGTTGAAGCTACGCTCGAGCAGGTGTACAGACGCGTCTTCTCCAGTATGGTGGCTGCAAATCTGTCGAGTGACCGGTTTGAGAGTGTCCAGCGATCGACCGTGAGGGAATGGACGATGCTGTTTCCAGATGCACACAGCAGCGTCCGTGAGCAGTATAAAGAGGTGGCGAGCTTCATTGACACTATCTGCCCTGTATCAGGCAGATTGGAGAACAAGGCCAGTCGAGCAACGTACCAGCGCATCCTGACGCGACTGGATCAGTTCCCAGGCTCTGGGTTGAAACAGATTGTCGAGTCAAGAATGACTGCTGCCAGCGTTGTCGAACCTCAGGTGAACGTTGCGCACGCCGCTGTGATTGCAGAGTGGCGACACTTGTCAGATTTGTGGGATCAAAACCAGAACTGGATGCCGAGTGCTGTTCTGGCGTGTCTCGTGCTTGATAGTGGCGTGGTACAGGCCACGGTCTTGGAGGAGCTTCAGATGTACGAACGAGAGTACTTTGGCCTCCAAACAAAGGCGATTTTCGACCTGCTTCGTAGCAAAAGGGAGTTTGAAGCGGCGAGCTCTGTGGACTTTGACTTGTTCTTCAGTGTTCCGACGGGACTCCTTTACGAGCGCTTCGACTCGGTCTTCAAGAGCGCGCTTGGAGCATTATCAGCGAGCGAAGAACAAGAACAGAGTCTCCAGTCGCTGACGGTTGCGCTTGCGAACCTGCTGCACTTCTATGACAGCGTCTCCACCAAGCACAAGCGACAAAGCACTCGTCACACATGGGAAAAGGAGCAGAGCGAGGCGCTGAAGAAACGGATCCAAGCCCAGTTAAGCATCAGCGGCAACACGGAGGAATCGAAGGCGAAAGCGAATGGCTCGCCTGGCAGTGGCAACGCTGAGGACAACTGGTGGTCCCAGCTGCTGCTCCATGGACGCTGGAGCGGAGACCGCGCATTGATGAAATGGTACCTGGAAATGGGCTACGCGAAGATCACGACGCCGCGCGTGATCGAAGCGTTCGCGGTGGCTCACTGGGAGGTCAAGAAGCGCGTTTGCGTGGAGCTCATCTTGCTGTCGCCGTTCGAGAAGTTGCGCGCACACCATTGCGACCGTCTCATTCAGAGCGTGCGTGACGGCCTGGTCGGTGGTCGAAGGATCCTCGAACTGTTACTTTTGCGCTTTGATGTGCAGGTGCTGCTGCAGGCGGGCTTGTATCAGAATTTGCTGGAGTTGCACCTGAATGATCGAGAGGAAGAGCAGCACAACCAGCAGCTCTGGACCTCGAGTGGTGGGTACCTCGTGTGTGCGCTGGTGATGATGAAGGAGTACGCGACCGCCGCGCGCCTTGTGTGTGCGCTCTGGCACGTGCACCCGTTGCTCTGGGACTTTGAGAACGCGCGGCTGACTCTTGCCAACTACCTCAAGAGCCTCGCGACTGCGCAGCTTCCTGAGCTGTTAATGGTACAAGACGATGACGAGCAATCTGCAGCAACTGCAGAGTACGAAGAAGCGATCCTACGCCACCAGGTGTACGGCCGTACGTTCAACTTCTTCCAGCGCAACATGACCATGTAGACAGCGGTATCGTGATCTGAGAATAAAGCAATGTATTACGACTGACTACTCTGGAAGACTATATGTCATTCTTACCCCACTCTCTCTCTCTCTTTATACGTTAAGCTTGATGAGCTTGAGCAGGTGTGGGTTGCGCCAGTCCTTGGAGACGTCTTCCAAGTGCTCGTCAAAGTCCACGAGCTCTTCGTACGCGCTCTGCTGCAGCGCCTCGGAGAGTACTTTCATCGGCGTCTTGTCGCTGCTGGCGCTGTTCTCCAGGCGCAGGCGGTTGTCCACGCGGATCCAGCCGCGCTTGACGTCCTTCAGCAAGAGCTACACAACCATACAGACAACGGTAAGCACACAATCTACACGGCATACACTACACACACTGCAAAACAACGCAATCAAACGCACTTGCACAGCGCTCTTGGCCTCGCTGTTGAGCTGCTGGTTCTCGACGAGCAGCACGCAGGCGCGCGAGCAGTTGGCCTCGATCTTGTCGGCCACTTTCTCGCCAAAGTGGCTCAGCGTCACGGCGCTGTTGCTGCCTTCCACACCAGCGGCCTCGCCCGCGTGGTAGAAGCCCACGATCTTCTTGCGCTCCTGCGCTTGGCACCAGGCGTCTACCATGGCGCACGCCACTTCTAGCAGCGGTGCGAGCGGCGACTCGTGGTGGAAGAGCGGCACGGCGTCCGTGACCACGAAGCCCTGGCCCTGCTCCTCGCCGATCAGCAGCCCCGTGCACGCGCTGCTCGGGTACTTGGCCGCGTGCAGTAGCAGCTTCACGTACGCGGTCGTCTCCACGCGGTAGTCACTCATACTGGTCAACCTGCTGATGTGTGCGTGGCGAATTGTTGACTATGAAGTGGTATGTTGCAATCTCGCCCCCCTTTCAAAGTGCTTGACTACCGGGAAAACATTGCTGCTCTTGTAGAGGAATATCAAGCAAGTGTGTGTTCTTGTAAAGAGAAGTGGGGTTATGCTTTACATTCGTGCTACGTTCACATTCGTACTACATAAAACATCGGAGTAATATTCAGAAGACATTCGCAAATAGTCACACTCGACTCGAGCGACATACTTGCTTGTTTGGGATAACATTCAGAAGACACTTGAGCAACATCATCTGGTGACTGTTTATTCCAAGGTGATGGATGTCAACACTGCTGCATTTCTATTGAGCGCCATCCTCATTCGCTCATTCGACCAATCGCACGCACTCGCTCGTGAGCTCAGCGCCATCCGATCAGCAACAGCAACAGCAGGAGGTGGAAGAGAGAAAAGCTCTTTTTCTATCGGCCTCTTAAACAGTGCCACCACTTGAATCCGCAGACAGACTGACGCCTGAAACCATGCAGCGCAGCAGCAAGCATTGTAGCCGCTCGCCGTCGCTGACCGCGTCGTCGTCGTCCTCGTCGTCGCCTTCGTCTTCATCGTCGGAAGATGAGTCCAAGTCGTCCAAGCCACGAATTCAGACGCGCTTCTCGTATGTGCCGCCCCCCGTGTATCCAGAGAAAGTGGTAGCGGTGATCACGGACGCGAAGAAGAAACACCGCACTGGTACGTTTGTTTGCATCCTGTCTGATTTCATGGCGTTCTAGAATTTGGCGGTAATGACTTTGTTGGTGCCGCCGTTGGCACACATATTCGACAGACATCAAGAGCCACGAATGGGGACGCGAGGGCTTTGTGGGCTCAGACGTGTGCGAGCTGCCGCTCGACGAGTCGAACCCGATCAAGCGCGAGCACTGCAGCGACCTAAGTGTCGAGCGCTTCATCGAAGAATACGAGAAGCCGTACGTGCCCGTGGTGATCGAGGGCATCCCGGAGGCGGAGAACTGGGGCGCGGTCAACAACTGGTCGCTCAAGGTAGGAAATTGCTGGCAGGTTCATGAGGACCCGAGTGATGGCTGATGTTATTGTTTCTATACTATGGCGCGTGCAGAAACTGCGCAAGAACTACAAGCGCGTGCAGCTCAAGTGCGGCGAAGACGACGACGGCAAGTCGATCCGCATGAAGTTCAAATACTTCGCCAAGTACATGAAACACCAGACCGACGACAGTCCGCTCTACATCTTTGACAGTACATTTGACGAGAAGCCCGAGACGAAGCCGCTACTGAATGACTACAAAGTGCCACGCTACTTCACGGAGGACCTGTTCTCGCTCGTGGGAGAGGACCGGCGCCCGCCGTACCGCTGGTTTCTCGTCGGCCCGAAGCGCTCGGGCACGTGTTTGCACCTGGATCCGCTGGGCACCAGCGCCTGGAACACGCTGCTGGTCGGCCGCAAACGCTGGGTACTGTTCCCTCCAGATGTGCCCAAGAACGTCGTGAAGGGCAAGAACCACGTGCGCCCGGGCGAAGACGACGAAGCCGTCAACTATTTTATGGACATCTTGCCGCGCATCAAGCGTGCGAATGCCCCCGAGACCCTGCGCTGCATCGAGCTGATGCAATACCCTGGCGACACGATCTTTGTGCCCGGCGGCTGGTGGCACGCGGTGTTCAACGTTGAGGATACGATCGCTGTGACGCAGAACTTTTGCAGCAGCCAGAATTTTGAGCGCGTGTGGCGCAAGACCCGCAGCGGTCGCAAGCGCATGGCAGTCAAGTGGCTCAAGAAGCTTGAGAACAAGTACCCGCACTTAGCGATGCAGGCCGTGGAGCTCAATGCCCAGGACAATTTTGCCATGTACAGCAAACCATCCGAGAAAGAGAAGAACGACGATGAAGAGGAGCAGATGAGCAAGAAGAAGAAGTCCAAGGCTAAGAGAAAGGACAAGGGGGAAGAAGATGGCGACGAGAAGAGCTCGTCGATGCAGTCGAACAAGAAGAAGAAGAAAGCGGACAATGACGACGATGAGGATGAGGACGAGGGCATGCAATCGAGTCGCAAGAAAGCCAAGAAGGCGTGAAGGCAGTAGACTAGAGATTTGCTTTTACTCTAAAGAGCCCTTCAGGCGGATAGATCCTTTATGTGTGTTCGTTCATATACTTCGAAGTACGAACAAAGATAGAGAGAGCTCTTTGCTTCCGATCGATGATCATGGCGATTTTCGTTTGTGGGAGTGTGTGGGAAATCAAAACGAGGGTGATCTTGTCTGCGAACGTGTCTCGTGCGTATATTATGATGCGTATGGTACTCTTGCTGTAAGTTCGCGATTTAAAAATCGACAGTTGTTGCGGGATGCGCACTTAGTGAGTCTCTTCGCGACTCCCAAACAGGGCAAATAACAAGAAAAGCGCGCGAGTGATTACAGGAGTGAAGACGAGCATGGCGGCGGCGGACGTGGCGACCACAGCCGCAAAGGAGGAGGACGCGGCGCAGCTGAGCGACCTGCAGCAGCACCTGCAGCTGGACGCCTTCGACGGCAGGTACCTCACCAAACAAGAGATCCTGCTGCTCGAACTCTACCAGTCCTTCCACGCGGTGCGTTTCTCTCTCTCTCTAGTCACGTATGTGTGTATATGCTCATGCGTCTGTTCTAACGCGCTTCTCACCCCTATGAATCGTCTATTGCTGCAACTGCTATTAACACGTAGGATGCTGGCAAGAGTACGTCACTTGGTGCTCTGTCGGGCTCGAGTCTGAATGGCTCGTCGGCGCACGACGCGACCAGTCTCTCTGGCAGCGGAGGGAGCGCGGGCGGGACCCCAATTTCGTCGTCCTCGGGCATGAAGCTCTCAGCCGCGTCGACGCTCGCCAAGTCGTCGTCGCTGTCTGCATCATCGTCATCCGTGCCGACCCCGAAGCGCCAACTGTCGTCCGACCGCGAGCGCGTGCAGAACTTTCTGCTGCAGCGACAGAGCTCATCAGGCGTCGGAGCGTCCCCGTCGGTCGGTGGTAGCGGCGTGACGCCCAAGAGCGGTGTCTCGGTGTCCTCATCCGTCGGTAAGCCTGCGATATCGGCTGTGGAGCGCGCGAAGCTGGTCATGGCGAAGAAAGTGGTACCGTCCAAACCCACAGGAAATGTGCGTCCTGCTGCACTCGGAGGAGTCGGTGGTGGTGCCAGCGGTAGTGGTGGCTCGACCGCCGTGAAGCGAACGAACCCGCTCACGGACATCCTCAAGGGCGGCTCGGGGAGCATTGTTGGAGGTGCGCCGGCTGTCAAGCGACCGCGCACGAAGAGCGACAAACCCGGCGAGATCAAAATCCAGGGCGGACGCAGCTCGATCCAGGTATTGAAGACGCTCTCACTTTGGGACGGACTCCATTTTAGGCGTACTCACACTGTATTGTATTACCTCGTGTTTGTGTATCTATGCAGCTTCCGCTTGTGAGCTTCTTGCGCACGGAGGACTGGGACTCGGCGACGGGGCCTGCGCTGGACATTGTGCTCCCGGAAGTGGCGTTCGCGACGAACAACACGCTGATTATCCACGCAACGATGCCCGTGCGCTCGTCGCGCTGCTGTTTCAATATCAGCACGCAGTCGAGCATGCTCAGCGGCGCGCCGTACCCGGGCACAGTGCTCTATCACTTCAACCCACGGCGTCAGCGCGGCGGGCATATTATCCAGAACAGCAATATTGAAGGTCGCTGGGGCTGCTCGCAGCCGCTGCCACGCTGTCCTATCACGTTCGGCGAGCCGTTCACACTGCGACTGACAATTGTGCCCAGCGGCTTCCTCGTGTTCCTCGAAGAGATCTTCCAGGACGAGTTCAAGCACCGTGTGCCCATCCGCGAGGGAGAGAACCTGGTGCTGACCGTGCCCACCCGCGATGAGAATGGGAACGCCGAGGGCGTGATTGTGCACAGCGTGTGGTGGGGCCACGCCGAGGCGCCACCGAATATCGAGCAGATGCGACGTGGCCCTGGCGGCTTTGGTGGGGGTGGTGGCCCAGGCGGATTCAATCGAGGACCTCGAGGCTACGATGGCGAGCGACCTGGCAGCGGAGGGTACCGTGGCGGCCCAGGTGGGCGTGGCGGAGGTGGGGGCGATCGTTTCCAGGCGAATCCGCACCCGTATGAGGTGTACGTGGGCAATTTGCCGCAGGGTACTTCACGCGAGGAGCTTTCATTCCTGTTCCAGTACCTGGGCTTCGAGACGGTGCGCATCACTGCGCGAGGCTTTGGATTTGTGACGCTGCGCAGCGCGGAGGACATGCACCGCGCAGTCGAAGACCTCGACGGACGAGACTTCAACGGCATGAAGCTGCGCGTCTCGTGCGCGCTGCCGCCCAAGTAAGCGAGAGGAAGACGAACGTAAGGGCTGCTGATCAAGGTGTCGTGTCAATTTCCATTTTCCATTTGGTGCATAAAGCCTGCTATTTTACGCACTCAACCCCACGTTTGCAGGTGCTAAATATCGCCATGGCTAGGAACTCAGATGGAAGCTCCACGCTGAAGCTCAGCGTTGTATCATTTGATAGTGTGAGTCTGAGTTTCCAGCAAAAGCCCACTCCCACTCTCGTGCTCACCAAATCATTCCCAGATGACTCAAACCATGCCCATCGTGGAATTCAATGGGAAGCATTGACCGGTAGGTTTGCACAAGTCGGTCCAAATCAGAGTTGGAGCCCTTATCATCCACACGATTTCCTGCTGTACGATCGCCTCGACGACCTTCACAGTTAGAAGACATGCGAACACAGTGAGCCATCCTCTCTGTCAAAATGGATCTCCATGGTCTCCTTTCACACCCTCAGTGTTCATTTCTCCAGCTTCGCCGGGCACTAACTCTCCAACAGCTCCATTTAGTGACCAGCACATCAGCACACCGCCGCACGCCTACACAGCCATGGTGTCGATCAAGACGCTGTTGCTGCTGCTCCTCGCAGCTACCCTTGCACTCGCCACCGTGTCCCCTAACGTCTACCCGAACATGCACCGCACGCTGTGACGCCAGGGTGCAGTCAACATCTTCGTGATGCTCAAGACGTCGCCCGAAGCCGTACTGCAGAGCATCGAGGAAGCTGAATTCGAGACCTGCGGAGCCAAGATCGCGACTCTCATGGAAAAGCTTGAAGCGCACGCCGCGGAGACCCAGAGCGATCTGAACACGCTGCTCGCTGTTGAGGAGTCTACGTAGCAGGAAAGGAACTCTCCACAGCCATTATACAAGCGCAAAGCAGAGCTTCTGGATCATCAACGAGGTCTACTTTGAAGGCGCGTCTCCTAAGCTGGTGACGAAACTGAGTGCGCTGACGAGTCTGGCTACAGTGCGAGAAGAAGCGGTCCTATCGATCCTAGATCAAGCTGAGACCAACACAGCCGACCACAACGTCACGGAGAGCTTGGCTTGAGTGCTCCAGACGACAGGCGGACCGTGGAGCGTGGCCAAGATCGGTGCTCCGGACGTCTGGGCGATGGGGGGTACACCGGCCAAAACGTCGTTGTGGGTTACATTGGTACTGGCGTCCGACCCACGCACGTGACTATGAAAAACAGCTTTTGCGGCGACTATGGCTGGTACGATCCTCTGGCGAAATTGGCGACTCCAATTGAAACTATTGGGATTAGCACTCACACGGTGGGGCCAACGGCTACGGTGTCGCTTCAGGAGCCAAATAAATGGCGTGCAGAGCGTGCGACCAAGGAAGCAAGCCGTGTAAAGAATCGGATATGTTCGCGTGCTACCTGTCCATGTATTGCCCAACCGATCCTAGCGGCAACAACCAAGATTGCTCCAAGGTTCCTGACATCGTGAACACCGGCTGGGACATACCGCCCGATGCCAACCTGGTGATGTACAAGTTCTTGATTGATTCCTGGCGCGCTGTGGGCATCATCCCGATTTCCCCCCATCGGCGCACCGATAGTTTCACGTTGTGGTTCGACATTCGCCCCCGGCAACTTTGCTACTGTCGTCGGCGTTGGGTCCACCTATGAGGATGACCCATTCCACCCTCAGAGCGCTAGAGGACCAGCCCCTGATGGCTCCGTAAAGCCTAACCTTGTTGATCCTGGTGGCAAGATCATGGCTCCGAGTTACTCTAGTGATATCGATGTCAAAGCAATCTCTGGGACATACGTCGGTGCAAGTTACGTCGCAGGCGCGGTGGCACTGATGCTCAGCGCGTGTTCATACCTGGATTTCGATCAAGTCCATACTCACGAGCACCGCAGTGACGTCTGTGGTCGGGTCAGCTTTCACGTGTGGACTTCCTTCTGACAACCAGATCCCAAACAACATGTTTGGCTGTGGCCGCCTGGACGCTCTCGTGGCTGTGAAGAAGGCGCTTCGTTTTACGTTAGCCGACCGGTGCACGCTTCGAGTGAAGCTCTTTGTGGCGAGTTCCTGTGCGAGTGGAGGGCCGACACGCGAATGTGCAGCTCATGGATGTAGGGAGTATGCTCATAATAGGTTCTACTTGCGCTACTATAGCTTTCTTACTGCGTCCAGTAGAGTACCTACCACTTCCCTTTATCCCTCTCGCGTATTGTTCAAGTGTATCTACACTGAGTGTGCTTTACCGTCTCCTGCTTCAGTCGTACTGATAACACCGCTCACGATCCCTCGACCCCCGTTTCCTTCATTCTACTCCCTCTCACATACATGGACTTCAAAAAGTCCATCCATGCGCTTGGCGGATTGCTTCGTTGACTGGCCATCGTTGTCAAGAACAAATCTGTTATCTGCTGCCTCGAAGGGGCCATGGAACTGCTATCAACCAAGAAAGAGTCTGGTTCACGTTGACATACATTCAGGGGTCAGCCAACAAGTGAGAACAATCGAATCGGTGAATGATAGTTCATTGACAAGTGATGTCCCCGAACCAGGACAGCACCTACTTGACCAAAAAGCTCAAAAAGGAACTCTTCTGATATTGATTGGAGGTGGGGGCTTATGATTGCCCCTTCACTCTTACTTTTTACGACACGGACGCTTCACATCTAGATCTGTTGCATAGGTTGGGTTGGGTCTTCCATCATCAAAATTGGAGAACTGAGGAGGCAAAGGGGTAGAGTTCCCACGTTAGGGACTCACCCACTTGGCTGCAGTAGTGCAGTGGTGAGACTGACTTAGTAGACAATGCACTTGCCCGCTGACCAGCTCCAGACGCAGTTGTCAGAGTAGTAGCAGTCGATGAAGCCGAGAGACGAGCAGACGGACGGCGCTGGGGTCGGCGCTGGAGTTGGCGCCTTCGTGGTAGGGGCTGGCGTCGGAGCCTTGGTGGTCGGGATTGGAGTTGGCGCCTTCGTGGTAGGAACTGGCGTTGGCGCAATCGTTGGAGTGACCGTCGTCGGTGCTGGCGTGGTCGAGCCGCCCTGGCTCTGCACCGCCTTGAGCGCGTTCACGCGGCCGTAGCCAAAGTTGTTGTTCGGGAAGGTGCCGTCCTTGGTGCCGCCACACGTGTAGCCCGCCGACTTGAGGGTGGACGTGTCCGTGGTGGAGGTAAGCAGCGACTTGACCTGCGCGAAGGTCAGGCTCGGGTTGTTCTGCAGCAGGAGCGCGACGACGCCAGCAACGTGCGGCGTGGCCATGGACGTGCCCGAGATGGTGTTGTACGCCGAGGCGCCGGTGTTCCAGGACGAGCGCACGTTGTAGCCCGGGGCCGAGATCTCGGGCTTGAGCAGGCCGCCTGTGGACGGACCCTTGCTGCTGAAGCTGGCGAGACCGTCCGTGGAGTCCGTGGCGCCGACTGCAATGACGTTGGCGTAGTCTCCCGGCGAGCTGGCGGTGGTGCACGCCGGCCCCTCATTGCCATTGGCGAAGATCGGGATGATGCCGGCGGCGATCCAGGCGTCCACGGCGGATTTGTAGAAGGTGTCGCCCTGGCCGCCTCCCCAGCTGTTGCTCACGAGGTTCGGCGCCTTGGAGCAGTCCTTGTTGTTGCCGCTGGCGTCCGTCGGACACGTGATGAACTGCGCGCACGAGAGCAGCGCGGCCTCCGAGCAGCCGTCGGTCGTGCAGCCTCGGCACGCGATCCACTTGGCGCCCGGAGCGACGCCGATGCCGTTCGCGCCGGCGATCGAGCCCATGGTGTGTGTGCCGTGGCCGTTTTCGTCCGCCGGCGTGAGCGACTTGAGTGACGGATCGTACCAGCCGTAGGACGAGCGGTAGTTGGCCTTGAGCGCCTCGTGCGTGGAGAGCACACCTGTGTCGATGGTGGACACGACCACGCTCTGCGCGGTGTTGCCGAGGGCCCAGACGCTTGGCGCGCTGATCTTGGTGATGCCCCATTCGTTCGCGAGCACGCCGATCGCGTCGGTCGACGTGTTGTGCTCGGCACGCGTGATGGTCGGCAGCGGCAGCACGAGCTGCTCGCGCACCTCGGCTAGGTTCGGCAGCGCGCTGAGCTTCTCGACGAGCGCAAAGGTGGCACCCTGAAAGAACATCTGGTTGCTGATCCAGAAAGGCTCGGCGGCGGCGAAGAGTCCCGCGCTCTCTTGCGTCAGGAATGACAGGTCGCCCACGCTCTGCTTGGTGAGTGCCTCGAGGCGGGCGACCATGCTGGCGATCTTGGCGCCGCGCGACGCGAACTCAGCCTCCTGAACGTTCTGGATGATCGCCTTGGGCGAATCCTTGAAGGTCACCATGAGGTTAACGGAGCCCTGCGCGCGCAGCGTGCGGTGTACGCTCGGGTGCACGCGTGGGAGCGCAGCGACATCTGAGACGGCGATGGCGACGGCCGCGACGAGGAGCGCAGACGCGAACGTGGTGGAGACCATGGTGACGAGTGTCTTGGACTGGCGGTGGGTGGGTGGGTGTGGTTGCTTGTGGTGGTGGTGGTTTGCGCTGCGGAGAGCAAAAGCAAGAATGAGGAGGAAGTGGAGTGGAGTTGGGAGGGGGAATTTTTTCGGACGAACTAGAGCTCTTTCGTTTTTGGCAGTGGGGGTTGTGTTCTTCTTCGTGGAGAGAGAGCCTGCGCGATGAGGTCAGCAAGACATAGGCAGAATATATTGTGTAGAGTGCTTAAGGGCTGTGGGTCTCTTGCGAATGATGACTCGGAATCCGGAAGCAGGACGGTCATCGCCGTGTGGTGGTGAGCAGGCACATCCTTTGATGGCATCTGCATCTGCTGTTGTTGCAGCTGAGTCGGTCGCTGCTGCTAAACAAAGTTTGGTGACACTGATGATGCTAATCGCTTAGGCGTCTCATTCGTCTTCCGTTTTTCGTCCGCAGCGCATCAAAGCGTGACTGAGGACCGGCCGAAAGATCACTGTTCTAGATCGTGGCGTTTTCTCTTGTTAAAAGGTGATGCGCGTCAGAAGCAAAAAGCTAGCATAAGTGGATTCATATTGCAATATTATAGGAAGGTCGTGCTTTGAGTCAGTCCTATGTGTGTTGGTGAAATCAACGCTGTCCAGATCATCGCCACATTGGAGCGCTGTGCGCACATTATAAGTGTATCCCTGACGAAGCGTACTTGAGAACAGCGCTCAGAGCTCGCGTATTGGCGCCAGAAACAAGTCCAAGTGCTGGAAAATGTGTGGACAGTTCTGTGGTAAAACCCTCAAAAAGTATACTTTGTATGTTATTTACCTATTGAAATAACTCTGTAGACGCGGGAGTCTGTACCCACTATCGAAACCCACGCGCGCCTTTCAGGAGCTCACGTAACCAGATGGAGGATAGCCCATCTCCCTTCATAAATGAAGTTCCCGCTTGCTTTGCGAAACTCGTCTTCATGGCGGCGGCTGAGTGTACAAATAAGTGCCTATGTACTATCCCCGCCGTCTCCTCCGCTGCATGCAATCATGATCATCATTATCATCATCCGTCCCAAGAAAGGGTGGAGTCCGTTCGACGCGTAGGGTTGAGATTGGTGTCGAGGGGAGGCGAGTGTGGACTCAAGGATGCTTGCCGGTACTTTGCATGACTTGACCTCATGCATGCTGTCGACGTGGTCAGGTAGAGCTTGCTTTGGGGAAATACAGCAACCGACAACTTTTTTGGAGCAGAGTCAAGGATCATGAGCATTTCGGAGTTCTCTTTGTGGAAATACTGGATGATGGCGGTCACTTCAATTATAATAGTTCAGTACTGAGCACGCTGCTCGTCATCTTGGACATCTGGCGCTGAGAGAGGACGACAACTTGCAGGAAACTGAGTGAGCGAGTGAGCATTCAATGCCTCACGAATGTATCCGCACGAGTGACCAGTTCTTCACAAAGCTCACCATCTGGGATCTGGGACGTGGACCCAGTTGGCCATGAAAAATCGCAGTTACTCGAGTCGTTTTGGTTTGTTGGGACAAGCAGACCCTGTGTTTGTTGGGGTGGAATACCAAACAGAGAGTGGTCGTGTGCCAAATGCACACGAGCGTATCCTCGAGATCTTGAGCGGGTACGTCCGTTTGCGAATGGGTCCAACTCGAAAAGGACTCAACAAACGAAGGAACGGCGTTCCGAATCAGAAATTTCCGGTTGAGTTGGAGACCCGTCCGTGATTTGTCATGTTCTCTTCCACCAATAAACATGCGCAGAGTGCTGTTTTAGTAACTCTCAGATTTCTATCGTGTGAAACATGAGGGGGGGTTCAAGGTACCTAACTTGTTTGCAAGTTAAGCCGGACTTCTCTTCTGTCAGAGGGAACTGTCCAGCGTCCTACTAATGTACACATGTAGTCGGGGTCCTTGTATATTCTAGAAAGGAGATTGAGCGAGGACAGATACGATACGAATGAGTGAGTTGCGGAGTTCAGTGTCGTCTGCATCGATGGCTCGAAGGAGGGCGTGGCGGAGGTGGATGC